>JANHGB010026596.1:0-18233 GCA_026283785.1 Coracopsis vasa
CTGAACAGCCCCAACTTTCTCAGCCTATCTTCATACGGGAGGTGCTCCAGTCCCCTGATCATCCTCGTGGCCCTCCTTGGAGACCCCTGAGTATAACAAAATGCTTATACTTCAGTGCACCAAGGTGCTTGAAAAAATGCTGAACAAATTTGTCAGGTTATTGAAGTTTTTAGGATACTTTCAGACTATTATTGTATCCTGGGGCTTGGTTGTTTGTTGTTTGGTTTGGTTTTAAACAGACCTTTGGGTTTTTCTGGTTTTACTTAAGATCTTCAGAAGCTCCAATATATTTAACGCATCTTCCTCACCTTTTCCCAGACAAATCTACATAGATCCTTTAGTATCCTCAGCTCTGGAAAACATTTCTTTCCGTCTGGATCTGCTATGTAATCTGTTCATCCTGCCCTTACAGTTATAGATGATCTTATTAAAGATTGCATGAGTGGATGTGAAGTGCTATGCATGGCTGGATTTGAGTCTTCTTATTTTGTTAAATACTGTTGGTCTTTCTTTCCCCTCCCAAGCTCTGATTTACTGGGCATATGTGATAGAACTATACTTCAAGCAGTTTGTAATTCAGAATTCATTCCATCCTTTCCTCACTGTGCTGCTGTCTGAAATTGTTGCTCTGTACTTGGCTGTGGCGTAGTGCAGATGAGTTTATCTTAAATCAGGTAGTTCAAGTCCAAAAGTTATCTGCTTGCAGTACCATGGAGTTGCACACTCAGTGCAAAAACAGCCTCAAGGGAGAGTTAAATCAATGCATTACATCTATCCTGTTGTAGTACCTAGGTTAGTCAGGCTGTGCTTATTTTAGACACATGTACCTTGCACTTGCAGTGCGGTTGTAGTGGAGACGTACTCTCTGGCTCTGAACGTGCAGTACATTCCTTTCTTCATTTTTATAGCACAGCATGATTGATTTTGATCCAGAACATCCCTCCTACTGTTTTGATATGATTGAATGAACATAGTATTAGCATATTTTCTAGCAATGATCTTCATACTCAAAAATGATTCCATATGAAAGTTGATATTTCTGCAGTTTCTCTTGCTAATCATTTCCTTCTATCTGGCCTCTGTGCTAATTGTTTCTAGAAAAGACACATTTTTAGTAGCTGCTGTGTTTGTCTGTTGAGGGTGTAATTAGGATAATGTATTCCCATAATGACACAGTTAAGAAGGACTAGTTCTCTTCCTTTGTAAGTGATTTTGGATAAATCACAACTGTTTGGTTTGGCAAGGACCTCTCTTGAGTCATTTATATGTTAATGAATGCAGAAGAAAACACCTACATCTGTACTGAATTTCCCTTCTCTGTAAACTGAGTGCTGCATCATGATCTCCTGAAACGTTTCCTTTCTTGCCTGTGTTATGGTAGCTGCTCTGTGTGTGCATATGAGTGAGGCAGAAGCAGCCATGAGAGCAGATAACCCCAGCCTTGCTCTCCACATGCATTCACACCTGCACAGAGCAGCACACATGTATGTAATGAACAATATAAAGGCAACTCCACACCCCTTCCTCAGATATTTGTATAGACAGCACATAAATTGGCTTGTTCTCACAAAGCTGAAAGTTAAATGGCCTAAACTCTGGTTGCAATTTACAACTTACTATATCTAAATTAATAGCCAGACAATACTGGAGAAGTTCTAAGTTGTTGAGTGGAAGTGATTGCCAGGCTCACAACTTGAGTGATTTGGGTATCCTCATGGCACAAATCCTGACAGATTTCCTGAGTAAAAGTAAAATCCTCCATATTACTGTATTGCCAATGAGAATGTAGAATCAGCACTTAGGAATGGATTCTCTCAACCTCCCTACAGAAATTTATCCTTCCTACTTCGGGAGTTAATTTCTCTCTCATTTTGGTTTTCTCAGGTTCTCGAAGCCGGCACCAATGTTCTTGGATGATTCCTTCAGGAAATGGGCTCGTATCAGGGACTTTGTACCCCCCTTTGGAATTAAAGGACAAGGTATGAGAAAACTGTGCAGTTGTTGGAAAAGAAGGCGGTTTTGCAAATACTTGCCCCATCTTGTTCTTCCATTTTGAAAGCACAGGTGATCCCTTTGGCTTGGCTTTTTTCCCCTGTTCAAGAGAAATATTGTACATGTAGCTCTCAGAAACACAGGAGGGTTTTCGCAGCTGGAACGTGAACCTCAGAGGCTGGTCTTAGGGATGATGGTTACATGGGGAGAATCAGTGCAACAATGGCAATTTAGACCTACCACCACATTCTGGCAGAAGCATTTTGACTCTGACTGCCATAGCATCTTTGCTGATGGCAACAGGAAGTCCAAACTGATTTAAAGTACCTTTAAATCAGTAATTCTCTAAAGAAGAGGAAGAACTCCTCTTCTTAAGTTTTGGAGCCTTAGGTTTGACCACTGATACAAACCTTCATTTTCTTTTCATAGCATTTGGTCATGTAATTATTTTATAGTTGTGCTACTTGTCAACTTCTGTGACAAATAGGAAAAATCTGTTCAGATGCTTTGGTGATGATTTGTAGTATGCCCTGTCCTCTGGGAACTGGACATGTCTGAAGTGTGGCAGCAAGGTCTGTGTCTCAAGTATGCCGTGGGGAGAGCATGAGTAGTGCTGGTGGTGATGAGGTGGGAGCCAGTAGCCCACCCAGCAGAAGATATGTTTTGCAGGTGCTACCAGCAGCCTCTCTGAGTGAGTGTAGTGGTGGAGGAGAAGGCTTATGTTCACTGCAGTGAACTGCTGCAGACTTCCTGAAATCTGATATATTTATTGAAAAGTGCTCATGGCATTGCATCAACCTCCAAGGTTTTTTTCCCAGTGACACATTCAAGATTACAGGTGGCCCCCATGGGAATTTAAATACCTGGTAGAGAAAGAACTGCAGCCACAGTAGGCTTGGGTCTGTATCTCTCCCTGGAAGCAGGTGTTGTCAGAACAATCTCTGATCAAATCAAAGGATCTACTGACAAATTTCTCTTGGCTTGCATCAATTCACTTCTTTGTTTTGTGTATGTCCTTTCCTTGTCCAGTCTTTTGCAGCTCAATAGGCAACTAATTGCTGTCCTCTAAATCAGCCAGCAGTTTGCAGCAGGGAAATAACAGTGGCAGCACAAGTGGAAGGCTGTGTTGACCATAGCTGAGCTTGTGCCCTTCTAGGAGACACACAAGGTGTACAAAGCTAGGGCAAGCTGCCTGACCAATGTGGAGGTGAGATTTGCAGATTAAAGATGATGTCAGCTAGACCTAATAAAAATCATTCCGTTAAACTGAATCCAAATGGAGAAATTCACCGAAAGGGGATGACGGAATGGCTCTGGCAGCCTTCTCCCTGGGTTTGGTGCCAGCTTGTATCACAACTGCAATGTTATGTAAATCTGATGTTTTGTATTGGATTTCCTCAGTTAAAAAGAGAAATGAGAAATTGCCATTATTTAAATGGCTGTGAGCTGAAGCCATGGGACGGAAACCGTTGAATGGGTTATTTTTTTTAATGCCCTCCTGGGACTGAATTTTGTGCCAAGTTTCAGTCTGGAGCAAGTTCTGTGTGTGGGAGGGTTGAATTATAAATCTCTGTAGCCCAGGATTTCTAATGGCTGTGCTGACAGGCTGTGAGTCCTAGTGATGCGAATGGCGCCCTTTCATGTTACACATCACTTGGAATTCTTGCATCAGTCTTTTCTGGCCGTCCCACGGGATGCATTCGGGCTCAGCTGAGTGATTGGATGATGGGATCAGCACCTCATTAGGGCTTTCAGTCAGGGCAATCTGACGATATCCAAACAACTAATCCAGGCAGGCAGCATGGAGCTCAGTCACGTGCTGGTGCGAGATGAAGGCTATCAGAGCTGGGATGTGCATGGGAAAAAGAGTAGTCAGGGTGACTGAGAAAGTGTAGAGAGATGCCTGTGTTGAAACAGATGGGGCAGGAGTTCTTCTTCGTGCATTACGAAGCCCTGTGACACCATCAGCTGGGATTTCTGACGTGCATCACACTGGGAAAGGCGGTCGGTGTTTATAGATACTGACTGCAGCTGGGTTGGTAATGAGAAGATTTCCCTGAGAACTGCAGTGAATATCACCCAGTGTTCTTGAGACACTGTGATGTAGTCCAAGTGCAAAATGGATTTTGTGTGTGTGTGTGTGAAATAGAGCTAAAAGATGAGCTCACTTTCAGTAATGATGCATGTTCCAAGAAACTTCTAGAAACTTATCTGTGGTAGCTTGAAAATGCTAAAGTTACAAAATCAAGAGTTTCTTGAAAGCTCAGAGGTTAATTCACCATTTCTGCTTTCTCTTGTTAAAGTTTCTCTCTATTCTTCAGACTTTTAGCTAGTTTTTTCTTTGCTTTGTCTCTGAAAAAAAATTAAGTCTTGCAAGTCTTGCAATCTTTAGGGGAAAGCAGCTTTTGAGGAGTGTTGTCTACTGAGCTGCACTGATTTGGAGCAACACATCTGTATAAATTACATGTAAAAGAGTAGAAATGGCTCAGAAATTTTCAGGGCAGGACTAGTGCTGTTTAAAGGTGATCATATTGAGGAGAAGGCAGCGCGCTGATCATTTTGACACAGTTCATCAGGGATCTTCATGTTCTTCAAAAATAATGTGATTGTAAAGACAGTTATTCCATCTTCAGATGCTAAAAAGTATTCAGGATACCATAGAAAGCTTAACAATGTTTCTTCATAAAAGAATGATCACTACTTTTGTCCACTGGTCATTTTCTGGTTTGGCCATTAGCCTGTGCCGTGGGGTTTTATGACCAGAGTCCTCCACTCTCTCCAAGAGCATTTGTGTGTAGAAGCCCTCAAGGTGAATATGGTTCTGAATGTGAAAGTTTTTATAGACTTTCCCCCGCATGATGATGGTTCTGAAACAGACTGTTGCTGTAGGAATAATGCACATCTCATAACAGATTGAAAACTGCTGCTGTCGTTAGTTAACCACCTTAGTGATTACTTGTCTGCTAAAGAAGCGCAGGAATAAGCATGTGGTGACCTTACTGCTTTATGAGCAGGACTCTCTGAGATGAGGCACACAGTGGGAAAGCTTTTGCAAATTCTTTTTGGACAGTGGTCTCTTAGTAACCTCTACAAGGTATTAGAAATAGATGAAGACTGTACTTACTTTTAAAACTGAGACTGTTAGTGCCTCTTTGAGCTTGCTGTCTCCTCTCCTACTATGTGACTTGACAGAATCTGGAAATGGGTTGTGCCACTGTGAGCACTTGGAAATGATAACTCCATCTCTATTAATAAATAAAATGGCTGTCCTCTGGTCCTGAAGGCAATTGAGCTCATTGTTCAAACAGGTTAACTCCCTGCCCGCCCCCTCCAAGAGGGTGGCTATATCCAAGCTTCCTATCAAGAAAGGTCACTGGCCTGAATTAGCTTGTGACCTTATGAATGCGTGAGAATTATTGAGGGGAGGATATTTGGCCCTGCTGAAACCCATCAGGGACTGTGCTAATGTTTTAATAGTGCAGGCTCATGTAGAAGAGTGTGGGCCCATGCCCTGCTGCTGATTTGTTTATTAGTGTGTATATAGCCAGAGCAGGGGATGTCATTCAGGAACACAATGAAATTAGTCAACTTTAAGAGTTGTTGAGAAGATCAAACTGTAACAGAAAGTTGGAGCTCCAAAAGCTACAAATGTCAAGATGTCCTGTGGGGGACAGCTCAGACTGCCGAGTACCCTCCTATGTCCCAGGCTATTGTTTCAGCATTAACTGGGATGTTGGAGTGCCTCTCACATTTCACCATTTGTGAGGGTCTAATTTGCTTGTAGGAATTCTTCTCCCCCAGCACCCACCAGGCCTGCTCTTGCAGCTTTTTCACTCAAGAGCAAGGAGACTGCAGCAATCTCAGGCTCTTGAAGGAGTTGCATGAAGATTGTTTCCTTTTTATTGAAATTGAAATGTCTTCTTTTGTATTTGCACCCTTTTCTAGCAGTGCTTCTATCAGTGTAACTTATAGAGGTATGAATATGCACAGCATGTGCATATTGTTGCAGAGATTGTCTAGCATGTGCACTCCTTTTAGGGTTAAATTTGTCAATGAATAAGAAATGGAAAAATTGTTTATAGTGTTAGTGAGATTATTAATCCCAGAGGGCCTCCTCCCCAGATTTACCTCTGTAGCTATAGCAAAAGGAAAGAGTTATTAGGAGAAGGACAACAAACAAGACTGGAGAAATACCTGACTATTAATAGAATTTCTCAGTATATGTGGCTTAAAGAATATAAAAGGCTTTTCTAAGGAAGAGTAGCTGGTATCTGGCATCCTCTCTGTGTAATGAGGATGGGAGAGTTGAGTTGCTGCAGCTTTTTTTGAACTTAAGTGAAAACATATGGCACAGCATACACAAAAAAACTGAACAGACGTGATCATGGAATATCTATTCCATGCAGTTAGTCAGTCATTGTGTCATTGCTTAGCAGTAATTATAGGTCTTCACTTCTATCTTTGTTCCTTTCAGATTGTTTTAAGCAGAGAGGCCCTGAATCAGTTTGTTATTGATTGTGATATTTATTTCTTAGGGAGTGACTGTCTTATCACCATCTTAAAATTTGCCTCTCACCAGGAATCTAGGAAGCAATTTATCCCCCATGGTGATAAGAGAATATAAAGAACCATCTCTGGAATGCATTCAAAAACTGTGTAGATGAGGCCTTTAGTGACATGGTTTAGTGATGGACTTGACAGTGCTGGAGTAAAGGTTGGACTTGATGATCTTAACGGTCTTTTCCAACCTAGTTGGTTCTATGATTCTGTGTTTAAGTGCTACAGTTTTATCAAATGTAGTATGTACATACTGGCCAGGAGACTTCATCTTTTCCTCTGATACAAGAGAGGCATCTGGAAGTGGTGACACATTTGATGACAAAGAAATCAAGTCTTTGCCCAGAGCACCAATGCTAATAGATGTATTGTGCAGTGGTTAATTGTACTTGTACTCGGTTTTATTTGGATGTTTTCTTTTGTGTTAGTGCTTCTGGGAAGAACCGTGGTTCAGTGCTGCGTAGCAGTGGTTTCATTAGTCTCATGGGGAGAAGGTCATTCTTCTTCAGTGAAAATGTTGAGTTTTCAGGCGTGCAAAAGTTGGCATATCAAAATGTTATCGGGAAAAAAATCTCGAATTTTGAAGTGTGTTTTTTTTCTTGCATAGCTTTTTCTTCCACATAAACTTTCTTGGCATGAGCAATGCTTTATCTCTGAGAAAACATAGTCACTCAGACATCACAATTGCAATTTACAGCTGACTCAAAGAAAAACTATCAGAAGAGTAGGTCTTTTCCAACCTTTTCTTCCAGCTCTTTGTAGAGGCTGGAGTACCACATGCAGACACCTTCCCTATATTTGACTGGGTGTGCTTGATAATGAAGTGTCTCTTTTCTGCTTTTAATTCTCCAACCTTGTCTTTATTGTGTTAATTGTACTGTGTAGTACAGATGGTTTTCCTACTGTGAGCATTTTTTATTGTTCTTTGCGTGTTCTTCCTTTAACAAACAAGCAAGAACCACGAGCATGTATAGCCTTTAGTTCTGCTCAGAGTAGGTATTAACACAAGATTGTTGTTTCTTCTTGAGTTTGAGGCAGAATTTTGAACTAGTTTCCACTAGAATTTTACATTTGACCAAAATTGGTAATAGTTACCATTATCACATGGGAATATAGCTATAAAAATGTGGCTGTTTCCCCAGGGAATCTAGCTGATTTTATAGCCTCAAGAAATTAAATGAGCGGTTTGAAGGGAAAAAAAATTGAAAGTTTCACAAGAGGTAGAGGATCAGCTTTTCATCACTGAATAAAGCCTCTAACGTCTACAGGGAAGTTATTGTGAATTTTGAAGTTAAATCAACTCTCACTCTTGAGCTCTCTTGATGAAAGTACAATCCTCCAATGCAGTCCCTTATTTCAGTCAAAATTGATGCTGTGCTGTTGAATGTGCTTAAAGAACAGTCTTCCTCCCAACCCACTGAAAAGGGAAAGGTGCACTAAGGAGATCTCAAACCCCAAGTTTGCAGTTAATGGGGTGACTTCATATTGGAGTTCTTCCCAGAAGTGTCAAAGTGCAGTTGAAACGTGGATGTTATTCCTATCTCTTACTTCGTAGAGGGAAGAGCAGGTCTTCTCTGGCTGTCATGTTTTGAAGTACCACATCTTAATGCTTCTGCAAGCCTCAGAATAAAAAATCACTGTAGTAGTTAGTGAGGTTTTTGGCCTTGAAGACAGTGCTTGGCTCTCTGTGAAGTGGCATCAAAACTGCAGCAACAAGGGGAAGAACAGTCCTCCATAACAACTGTATTTATCCTCCTGCTTGTCTTTGAAGAGCGCGTTGTGAATCTTTCAAGGACCATTTTCATTTGACGTGAATTAGCCTGTTTCTACAGGCATTATTGCTTCCTGCGCATCAAACTTGAGTTTGGATCAAAATGGTTAATGCATAGCATGACTAATGCAAAATGTTGCCCATTTTTTAGCACAATTGATTTTTTAAATTGATGTTCCAACTTTCCAAGTCATGGGATTATGGTGGGAACTAAGCTTGTATTCTGGAAAAACAAACTCTTGGTTGTGAAGAAAAGCTTGGAAAAAAAATCCCTGAAGGCTCCAAAACTACGATGTAAATGAAGTGTCCAATTGTTATGTATTTTATTTATATCTTGCTATAAAAAAAAAGGCCTAAAGAGCTTTCTGAAGCTTACATTTAACACATGTCAGGTTTCCCTAAGGTTGTTAGGGAGGTACCATGCATCTTCAGTCTTCCTGTTTTTTTCTTTTCTTCTGTGTTTTGTATCTATGCAACACCATATGCCTCTTGCTTTAATACCATTAAAAGTCATCAGTGGAAGTATTGGGATATTGGAAGTAGTGTCAGTTTTAAGTAGTAAGGTGTATCTCAAGTAAACTACCCAAACTTGGTATGGCTAATAACCTCAAGAAACCATTCTCTTGTGTTTACACACAAATATGATTTGGGGACAGATTCCTGCAGTTTGTTGTTAACTGTCCTCGAGAGCCGGTTTGCGTGTTTGCAATTGTTTCTAAGGTCTGGAAGTCTTTGTAGCTGCTTTCTCCTGCAGAGACCTCATAAGTGTAGCTGGTCAATAATAGAAAATGGTGCAGGGAGTTTCAGACTCATTTTAATGCCTGCTGTACTCACTGGATTTCCAGCTTTGCTAAGATACAACTAATGTATCTTCACTAAGATACAATAATGTGTGTCTGCCGCTGGACATGTTCCTTCTGAGAGAGAGATGGAGAACAGAGTATGTGGTGAGATTTGGGTCCATGTGCTTGTGCTGAGTGTAAATCCTTCCATAAATAATCACTCTTCAGTTCCCGCATGGAGTGGGATCTTAAGGAAGAAAATGCTGAAGAAGAAACTTACACAGAGGTGAACTTTTGGGTAGTGTAAAAAAACCCTAAATAATTATGCACTGGGTTTGTGCTTACAACTTGTTTGTAAATATTACAATTTGTTTAACCCACAGCAATGTGTTTAGCTTACTCGCCCCCCGAACCTGACACACACATGGAATTCTGTTATTGTGGGACAGGGGCCCACACGCAGATGAGACTGGAATGCTTCAGGGATAGCTATCAACCTGACTCTAGTCAGTGTATTCCCAAAAGTTGAAGCTGATGCCCAGTGCACTACTGGAAGAAGTGCTAGCTAGAGCAATTGAAGCAGTACACTGTTTCCTTACCCTAATGCATGGTATTGAAATACTTGCTGCTGGCAATAAGAATATGTAGACTTGCTGATTTTTGAGGAAGATGGTTGGCATGGACAACTTGAAAAATGTCGACCTCTTGACCACTCAAGAGTGCATAATCAGCCCAATTTTCCTACTTTCAAGGCAGGCAGAAGGTACACCCTGTGAGATGCCTGCAGTAAGCCCTGTGTAGTGGAAAGGTCTCCAGGTCTCCCATGTCTTTTTAATGATACAAGCAAGAAGCTTATATATTAGAAACAACAATGTGAAGTGTTGTTGACATTTACAGTGAAGGTCTCCACTTCTCCACATAAATAACGGAGAAAAAGGCTAGAATTGAGAGTTAGGCTGGTTCTCACTGTGTGGTCACTGCCTGCTTAATTTCTAACTATTTACTTTTAGTTTTTCTAAATGTCTGAAAATTTCAGGGTCAATCTGAAGTCAAGACGTACTTGTGTTCAGAGAAATCATGCAGTCCTGAGCTGCTTTTGAATCTTCTGATGTTATAAGGCAAAGCTGATAGGATATGTTATGATAACTCAGGATTCTTAGATAAATGTAGTCAACTCCTCTGGATGGGAGGAAATGTGCAGAGGCTTCTTGCTTTGTTTGTATAGTAATAGTGTGTGCATAGCAGTTGATAGATGAATGGGTTAAATAATCTCCCACTCTCCCCAGTAATTTAAATTCTCCATGACAGGAAAGAAAAATAAACTATGGCTGCAGAAAACTGCAGTAGATTGCTTGCCCTGGTGATGTGTTCATTATTTACTAATGGGAGAAAGTGAGGGTGAAAATGCAGGATATTGATGTTCATTTCCATTGTTTTATCATTAAAGTATGGTAGCAGAACCATATAAAGACCATGTAAGCCAGAGAGCTATCTGAAGATTAAAACCTTTGCAGAGGACTTATTTAGGAGTCAAAGACCTTATTCTCTTCCTAATCATCATTTACTGAAGGGCACTTAACTTGCCTCATGACCTTCAGTAATTTTTATTCTCTCAGTGTATAAAGACATTTACTGCTTTCAGAAATGAGAGGAATAGGTGGAGGACCTGAGAGGGTGACTTCGGGTATATGCATGTATGTTTACATATGTGTGTATATGTATCACTTTATAGCCTTTGACTTGAAGGAGCTGTGTAAAAGCCATATATTTTTACTTTTGGTGTAAATTCAGTTGCCTAATATTTCAACTAGAATTAAACAGCGCAAACATTCCTCCCTATACATAACATATGTACATACACTATGTTCTTATGCCTACCATATGGATGGTTTCAGGTAAGCTGAGCCACTACATTACAGTTTTCTCTCTTTCTGATGTGAGCTATTTGAGCTAACACAAAAAATGGGCTGCCAGTGAGCTGCTGCTGAGATGTGTGCCACTACAGGACAGCTAACATCTGCAGCCCCAGGGATGACAGCACTGCCTTTGCCGTTTAAATATCAGTGTTTGACTATGCATTGGAGGAAGGATTCAGTATTGATAACGTCTGCCTTGAATCTTGTGAGGATGAATAGGAGGAACAGTACAGAGGAAGCAACACTGCTGTTGGGCTTACTCAGGCTTTGAGTGGTTACCAAACCTGTGGGCACTGAATGGCTGTTGGATGATCTGCTCGAGACAAGTTTGGTGTTTGAATGCTGTTTTCAGTGGGAAGTTTGTATTTCATAAAACATGCAACTGATTTGTACCTGCTGGGCTGTCTGTTTGGCAGCTGGGAAGAGGCCAAAGATTAAATGCTTTTCAAAGATGAATTCACTTTTTATTCATATTGTTAGGGGAGGAGAGTGATAGGGAAGAAGTGCATGGTTTTGCCCAAGCTGTTCTGTTCCTGCCTGTTCAGTATATCTGAAGGATCCCCTGGAGAGTGCAAGAGAGCCATGGTACAGTGCTGCCAGCTCTCCTTGTCCAGGGTAAACATGATGTAGAGCTGATGGATCTGCGGGAGCTGCTTCTGTGCCAGCAGTGAAATGAATGGCAGGTAAAAAGTTCTGCTTGGTTTGAGCTGAGCTGCCATGGAGCCCTGCAGGTCTCTGCACCATGCTCTCCATCATTCATGTTTCTGGGCATATGGTACTGAGACAAGTCTGCTGGGCTGATTTGTTGGGGTTCTGCGCAGAACGAAAGTAGCTGAAACTTTTCTAGACTGGAAATGGCCCTCAAAGAATTAAAAGACCCATTTGAATGGGGATTCGTCTGAGCTAATGAATTCTGTTACACTTGAGCTGGCTGTATGCCTGGCCCTGGAAGCAGAAGGTGGGTGCATGCATACCTGCTGCTTGTAACAGGAAGGATTTTTTCCTTTGTAGTACTTGGAACATGTACTCTCAGGCCCCTCCTTGCCTCTCTTTGCACAGGTATACAAGGCAGAGCACACCCACCACTATGTCTGTTTTTCCTATTTGCTGAGCCAGGAAGGAGTTGTGCCTGGGCTAGCATTGTGTCTGCACCATGCTGTGGTTTCTTCACAACATGGGTAAACCATCTGAAAGAAGAAAAAAAAATCAAAACAAATTGTTTGCATAGCTGTTGCCCTAGTAAAACAATCCTGCTTTTACGTGTGAGTTCATGTTAAAGCCAGGGCTGTATGCAGCTGGTGACTTAAAATAATAGAACAAAAAAAAACCAAAATAAAATCAATGGATGAATGGAGAGAAGCTGAGAGTTATCAGGAACAAAGTGTACTCCCCTAAAACACTGATCTTGGATTGTTCTGGTTTGTTCTTTGCTGCGTTCAGTGCAAGTAGGTCCCAATCACAAAGCTCTATCCCCCTCCCTTAAGCATATGCCTACCCCAGAGAAACTTGCTGCCCTGGTGCTAGTTGTTCCCACTGCTGTCCTACCCCACTGGAGGGGTTCTGTGGCCAATGTGCAGCGTACCAGATCTGCTGCTGATGTGCAGATGTGCTGCTAATTCAGGTAATGGTTTAGTGTGAGTTGTTTAGAAGTTTAACATCAATGTGTACAACATCAAAACTAGTTTGGTAGCCACTGTTCTGTAAAACAGTTTGAATCTGCCCAGAAGCTACTGCATGAAGGTAAAATGTGTCAGATATTGCCTAGATCATGGGGATAGCGATGATATTGTGCATACACTGGTGTAGTGACTCGGCTCTTGAAGATTTGGTTTTTCTTTTATCCTTGCAAAACTTGCTTTCACTCATTGACAGACCAGTATTCAGCCAGTGGCTATGCACAAAGTCCGTTACTTGAAACAGGAAAGAATTGTTCTTTGTAGTATATGTAACATACTTGCACCCATTATCATCACTTAGTACATAGGTATATAAGGCAGACTATGCTCATTGCGCTTTCAATTTCTCACCCTGAAGAAAGCATGCTCCATCAATTTACTTTACAGAATGCACCTGCTTTCCTGGTGCCTGACTATCTTTAGTCATAACCTGGAAATAAACACTGCTTTGTGTCCTGCAGGTTGCTATCTGTGATAGTAGTCTTTGCAGCAGTGATTCAAGTGAAATCTCTCCACCTTGACCCAGCTGTGGTAAAAGATACTGCCAGTGGTTCCCTATTGTAGGTATTTTCATTGTCTTGTGGAAGATTACAGATTAGCCACAGCAGCATCTGCTGATCCCTCAAACCTTGCCCCAAGAAGGAACTGAAGCTCATTCTGGAGGAGGTCTTGTCTTTCCACCACTGGTGCCAGTGAGCTAGGTGCCAAATGCAAGTGCTCACCTCAGCAGCAGCATAGTGTCCATCTTCTAGTATAGTTCCAGCTCAGTCAAAAAGGATCTAGCGCCTCTCCTCTGCCCAGGCCATTAGCTTTACCTGTTAGTGCTTGTGCCTCCTGCTTCTGACTTCCAATGAGGGTGCTAGACTAGACAAAGTAGCACAGAAGGCATCTGTGACACCTTCATTCCTGCTGTCAGTCAACACTTGGCAGTGCAGTACTTTGTCTTTTATTGAGCTTCATTCAGCAGTTTTGAATAACACTGATTTATTCAACTTCCAAACCTCTTGGATGCCATGTGTCGTTGGACTGTGGGGGCTGCTGAAGAGATACCTCCCATTTGGCCGTTCGTACTCTGTACTGAATGTCCTGTTTTGTTTGTGTTTTCTTTCTGGATGATGGGAATGGAAAGCATCCTCATCCCAAATGCTGTCATATCCAGTTGTATTTCATTATTTCATTTCTGAGCCTTCGCTATGAAGGCATTACTAAATAGCTGGCAATATAAGAAAAACAGAATTATTTGAGTGCATTACTTAACTGTGTTCCTTTAATGTACTTCTTAATGTAGTATAACCCTCCAGGTACTGCAGGGTGTTAACTTGTGGGTGGTGGAGCAAACCTGGCATAAGAAAAGCTTGGTAGATGGGAGGTTGCAGCCCTTGACATACAATCCTTAGATCTCTTTTCGAAGAGTGTGGGAAGACAACCACAGTAATGTATACTGTCCAGCAAAAGTCAAGGTATGAGATAGGCCAAGGAGAAGACTGTGGCGTTGTGCCATTAGAGGTCACAGCAACCTACTGCTGTTGCAGCAGATTTAGGGAAATAGCATTCCTGCTGAAGAGGGAACCTGCTGCCAATGCGTCAAAAGAAATTCTTCAGATGAAGGAAAATTAAACAAAACCACTATTTTGTTAGCAAAGGAAGTTGCTTTTGCCCTACAAATTGCCTCTTTCCTTACTTTACTCCAAAATATGATCTTCTGAAAGTAATCACATTTCCCAGCTTGTAATGGTTGGCAGGGGTTGCCAGTAATGCCATGTCAAAAACTTCCCCAAATCTCAAAGTAACCATCTGAGTTTTCTATTTGTCAGCTTTATTTATCTGCCTTGTGCATCTCACCAGCTTGCTGTCAAGTTCAAAGCTGTTTGGCACATGGACTGCCTCGAGCTCGTGTGTTCATCGACATCCTTGTCCTGTACTTTTTGCAGAGGAACATAATAAATAAGAACAGAACTCTTTATTTGAAAGAGACTCTCCAAACTGTGCTCATTGCAGTAAGTAGGGTGTATCAGGAAAACTATTTAAGTTCACTGTAAGCAATCACTTGATGTCCGTCTTCTTAATGTTCCTGTGTCATAAATGAAGCTCAGAAAAGCCATGTTCAAAATCAGGAATGGAAAGTGATTGAAAGTCCATGTGGATCCAGGAGGGTTCCAGGCTCATAGAAGAGAAATGACTTAAGTGTTGCCAGATATATAGAAGCTATAGCTGACACATTAAATCCCTGATGTGAAAATAATTTAGTAGTAAAAGGCAATTTCAGGGAAATATTATGTCTATTTGCATTATTCTTGTGCTTCTCTTAGGCATCTGCTTAAGGCCACAGTTAGAGTCAGGATTTGGAGACAGATGGACTTTTTGTCAGACCAAGTACAGCCATTGTGAACTTACTGGTGCATTTGTAAATCCAGGCTAGGCAAAGCATTGCTGCTTCTTGGGCCTGGTCGTAAAGGAGTTTGGATCTTTATGGGAGAGGGAGGTGGAAAAATCAGGGACAAAGGACAAAATCTAAAAGGAAGCAGACTCAAAAATTTCCAGTCGATAGAATTATTTATGTCTAATCATTGTGCTTCTACAATTTAATACATCTAATTTGTGTGTGTGTCTGCACTTGCATAACTTATACCATCTGGCTGCTGCAGTGTTCACGGGGTATCAGAGTAGCTGTGGTTCAATGGGCATTTCTTTAAGCAGTTGTGATGGTTTAATTGGATTCTGCCATGAAGAAAGGCAGACTAAGGAGCTGAACCTAAACTAAAAGTAACCCAGGAAGATAAAAAGTATCAGTTTTAACCTGGTTCTGTTCCTGCATCCAGTTCACCGCTCAATGGCATAAAAGCTTGTCTGAAAGCAGCCATTGACAGTGATACTGTTTTTTTCATGTCTGAATTGTTTGTGAAAATGCAGTCTCATGGAAGTGCATATTAAACCACTGCCTTAAACTGTACTATGTTTGTTTCCTGTCATACTTTTTGTGCAAGGTATTTGCTCACTGCATCAGAATTTGGCACATAACATGTTTCAGCAGATGCAGCCAGTGTGTGAAGGTGAGAGAAGATAGGAATATGCAAGTTGAAGTGTACATTCCTAATGTGGACTTTATTTCAGTTCCTCCAGGTTACAACTTCGGATGCTTTATATTACTTTGGTTTTCATTTCCGTTAAAAGTAAGAACTTGTTCCTAATGTCTCCTTCCTTTCTCCCCAGATAATCTGATCAAAGCCATCCTGTCAGCAACCAAAGATTACCGTCTAACTCCAGCTCTTGACAGGTAAGATGAGACCTTCCAGCGGAGGAGGAAAAGTGATTACTTTCCACATGTCCTAAATAATTTTTACTAGATATTTTTGCCAGAAATTATTGCCAATAAATTTGGCGGTGCTTTTGAGGTAGATCAGGAGCTGGAAACTGAGTCTTCTTTACAGTAAATCTGTAAACTCTAGAGACCTCCGTTAAGTCAAACATGAGTAGAAAAAAGCATGTACCTTTTGATTATTTCTTAATCTTTTGTTTCATACGGTGTTACAATACACCCTCTTGACCCTTTTTCAAATAAGTATATAAGAGGTTTCAATAAACACAGTATTCTCTTTCAGCCTTTCTGACAAAGCAACAGGATTACAAGAAATTCGTAGAGGGAAAGAAGGGACTGGCTTGTTTTAACAATGTTCTTCACTAACATCTTGCTCTTAAAGCAGGAATGTGTGATTACGTTGACCAAGCCTATGCCAGGATGCAACAGCAGTCTTCCGAGTTGTGTGGTATTTGAATTGACGTCTTTAGAAGAGACTCCTTTGATTCTTCAGTCCTATTGTAGACATCACTTCTGAAACTCACTGGCATGTTCACAATCAGCTTCCCAATGATAGTCTTTCCTATCCTTGCTTTTCTGTCATCCCTTCCCTTTGCCCTGCAGTTTTGGTTTAGGGCCACTTCCTGGATTAGAGGTAGTTTCTTTCAGACGCTGTCAAAGTTTTTTACTGGATCATGATCTCTTTCCAAAGTCCTGCCACTATTTCTTTCCAAGCAGTTGTACTTCTCTGAACCCGGGTTAACAGCACAGTTCCTGCTTTCTAAACATACTGGGTTTATTTCTTGCCCCAGCTCCCCCTCTGCCCATTTTTCTATGACAAAATTAATAAGCTTTTCCAGCCTTTCCATATTCCATAGGTCTCTGCATCTCTCATGTTGATTGTAGAGCTTGCCCGCTGTACTTAGAGTTGGGAGTTACTCTCCATGTGAAAGTTTATTAATAGTGTTTTGCAGTCTGTGTGCTAATTTAGATTGCTTTGAAGTTTGCCTTGCCTCACAGCAGTGCCAGATAGGGTTAGCCTTCAGAGTTTGCATTAATTTGAGAAATGATGTCCAGAAGGCAAAATCATTTTGCAAATTACCTTCTTAGAGATTTTGCGCACAACTGAGTCTCACCCATCTGGGGTTTATTGTGTCTCTGGTTGGAGAGTTAAGATTTTAATCTGTTGAAAAATCCACATATAGACTCATTCAGAAGGTTGCTCATGGGAAATTAGTGTTAATGACAGAGGGCAGGTGGAAGATTGTTGCAGGGAAGGTTAATGTAATTGTGACCCATGCAGCTCACCTGTTCTTTGAGGAGTGGAATGTTTTGGGGGTTTTAAAAGTAATTTCTCAAGAGGTTGTGAAACAGCCACTCTTGCGTGAGCTGTTCACTTTGGGTTTACATTCTTTATCATGGTTTTGGTGCAGAGATAGCGCTCAAGCCTTCATGAGACTTATGCAAAGTCCCCTAGATATCAAGTATGAAAAAGACCTAAGCAACAGGCTTGAAATGTGTCTCTATAGTATTGCAGTAACAAGGTTTGGTGGTGTGTAAACACACAAATATCTTGCGGAAGTACTGTTTTCATGGAAATTTTTGTGATAAATGCAAAGCAGTGGATGTTGGTAGTGTAGTACACGTGTCTCACAGTCAGGTACTTCCCAGAGCCCTTCCAAGTGAACAGGTCTTAGGAAAGGTAAAAATTGAAGTTCATGTGGGAGAAAGGGACTAGAAAGACTTGGGATAGCAAGCCACAAAGTGAGATCGTAAAGCAGTAGGTGGATGGAGTTGCAACAGTGGGGTTATTAACAAGGGAGCTTGGGTACTGCAGGAGGTGTTAAGGTTACAACAGAGCTGCTCTTGGAAACCTGCTTAGTGAGTAGGGCATAGCTGAAGACGACTTGGGTATTCTCCCAGCCATGATCGTCAATGGATTACAGTGCTGGCAGCAATGGGTATCTGCCATTTTGGATTCCGGAAGAGCTGATAAAGCAGACTGATGAGGGAGGATTAGTTGCTTTCTCCTCTCAAACTCAAAACAGAGCCCAGCAGTTCCTCTCCATGGCAGCATCAGTGTGCTGGGAGCAGGGCCTTAAGGTTTGGCTCACTCCCTTACTGCTCACTAATCAAGGAGAAAGTCCAGACCCCTCCCGTTTGCTCACCACCTTGGAGCAAATGGAGAGGGCCTGACTTAAGGGACCTTTAAAAGTCCCTTCCAACCTAAACCATTCTATGATT
>JANHGB010026599.1:0-28184 GCA_026283785.1 Coracopsis vasa
AATTTCACAGTATAGAGGAGCAATAATTTCTGTCTTGTAATAGATGGCTGGAATTTTAATAGATGTTTCGAATTTACTGTCTATCCTCATCAGCATTAAGAAATAACTGCTTGCCAATACAAACCACACAGTTGCCACAGCTGTTTTCCTACTCAAATGTGGATTAAAGCTGAGTTTCTTAGATAGCATTAAAAGGAAAAATGATAGCCTGTTACAGAAACTACTGCATTCTGCAACAGCAGTCTTCCATTTTGAGTGACTTAAAGTTGGAGCAATATTTAAATTACTGTAAGATCTATGTATAAGATAATTCTCATAAATATACTGGTACTTGCAAGTATGACCTATTTAGCTTTGCCAAGTCAAAGTTGCATTCGGCCATGGTTGCTTCCTACTGATGTTATATTCAGCTGAACGGAACTGAAAGTTGAGGATCATTAAGTGCTCCACAAATTTGGTGGCCTACTTTGACAACAATGTTCAACATGTAACTTGGTCAGTTACAGCTTTGATGGATAAGGGAAGAGTGACAGATGCAATCTACCTGGACTTGTGCAAGGCATTTGACACCGTCCTGCACAACATCCTTGTCTCTAAACTGGAGAAGAATGGATTTGACAGATGAATCACTCAGTGGATAAGGAACTGATTGGACAGTTGCACTCCAGGGGTCATGGCCAGTGGTGTTCCTCAGGGGTCAGTATTTGGACCAGCAGTGTTTAACATCCCACACAGACAGTGGGATCAAGTGCATCCTCAGCAAGTCTGCTTCTCTGGGGCCCCAGCACAGGAGGGACATGGACCTGCTGGAGCAAGTCCAGAAGAGAGCCACAAAGATGATCAGAGGGCTGGAGCACCTCTCCTGAAGACAGGCTGAGAGAGTTGGGTTTGTTCAGCCTGGAGGAGGCTCTGGGGAGACCTTAGAGCAGCCTTCCAGTACCAAAAAGAAATCTGGAGAGGGACTTTTTACAAGAGCGTGTAGCGACAGGACAAGAGGGAAGTGGCTTTAAACTGACAGAGAGTAGATTTACATTAGATATTAGAAATAAGTTCTTTAATGTGAGGGTGGTGAGACAGGCGAACATGTTGCCCTGAGAAGCTGTGGCTGCCCCATCCCTGGAACTTCAAGGCTAGGTTGGACAGGGCTTGGAATAACCTGGTCTAGTGTAAGGATGTCCCTGCAGGGGAGTTAAAACCAGATGATCTTTAAGGTCCTTTCCCACCCAAACCATTCTATAATTCTATGGTATGACCCTATGAAGTGCATCTTAAGTCCTCCTCCCTCTTCTTCCCAGTTGTGTTATTTCCACCTTTTCTCACCCTCTTGGATCAGCATTTCTGGTAGGAGACAGTGCCTTGTATAGGGACAAAAAGCACCAAATGCAACTGCTACATCTGGAAATATATGGTTTAGGTGTTCAGGACCTCTAAAACTTGATACTTCCTTTATCTACAGCCTACATTGGCTTTTGTTCCTTTCCTTTTTCTTAGAATACACAGCCATGCACGCATGCGCACACACACACATGTCCCAGCATCAAATCCTCATTCTGCTCTGCAGAGTGAATTCCTCCTGTGTGTATTCTTCTTGCTATTTTTGCTCTAGACTATAGATTTCCACACATTCACAGCCTCTTCTACCTACAGTGACTTTTCACCCTCAAGTCACAATCCTGTGCCAATATTAGATCTGCTTCTGTGTGACTTGAGGTGGTATTTAGTGCTCTTCTGACCTTTCCCAAGCTTTGGCTGGTTTACTTCTCAGAGATACAACTGGGTTGCTACTCAGCTCTTTGCCGACAGCGACAGAGGTGACAGTTACTTTTTGTTACAGAACTGATTATCTCTCCCATAAAATCAGTAAAAATTCGGGGCTATCAACTAAGAGTCCAGGTAATGGAAAGAAGAAATAATATCAGTAGTATATTCTACTAATACATTCCATATGCTTTTGGCTTAGATATTATCCTTAAATGTATATTTTCTTCTGAGTGATCTCTTTGTTTTACCATAGTAGGTATTGACTCAGATTTTTGTCCATTCCCCAATAAAGTTGTTGCAGAACTGTAAAATAAGTAAAGAGTGACTCTAATACAATTACATATTGATTTAATCATGTTCCCAACATGGAAATGCTATATTTTGAAAAGCAGCTTTTAGCTGCAATCTGTGGGATTTATCTACAAATGTGCAGGGGATGGGGATACACTTAGGTGAGTACTGTTCATCTCGTCTACTCTGCCATTTAGCTCCCTCTAAGACCTTTTTCTTCAGGCATAACTCTGCATAGCTGTCACAGCACTACATAACAGAGCTGTTCATTCTTCAGCTTGACTTATTTTATACGGGTGTGCTGGCAATCAGATTTAGATGTACATGCATAAGCTCCAAATCACTTGGCATGGTCATCTTGTCACTGCTTCCTCACTTTTTCAGCAAGCAAGTACTGGAAAAACAGGGGAATGAAGGAAAATTTTGCATAGCTCTGCAGCTATCTGTCCACCTGAGTTACCACTGGTGGGCTCTTCAGAGAGCTAACCTCACCTGTCAGAAGATCAGGATGGAAAACACAAAGGTGAAAACGGAGAAGTACTTTCCTCCTTTGCTCCACAAGGTAACATTTCTAGAAATATGTTGGCTTGATTCACTGAAATAGAATGAGAAAACATTTTGAAGCTTGTAAGCCCTGAAATAGTAAAATATCAATAACCCCACCAGCTGATAAAGCCCATTTGTTCACAGACTTGACATTTATTTAGGTAATGCACCAATTTACAATTTAAAAAGAAATTAAAAAAAAAGAGATAAAAAAACCCCAAGCAAGATAAAAATTAAATTGCATAGACTATTTTAAACTGCAGCACAAAACTTTAATTATCTATTACTCCTATTTCCCAGTTCTCTGAGAGCAATGGCAATAGACAATTGAACACAACTTTATGTTTTGCTGGATAAATGAAGTTGCTGACAACACTTAAGATTTTGTTATGCCCATAAAATATCTAGTCAATTGTACTGATCGTTACTTTTTATTAGGAAAAAAAAAATCTAAAACTCAGAAAACAAGCAAAAAAAAAATATCCTGCAGGCATTCCGATATTTAATCATTATTTCCTGTATTTTAAAGAAATAATTTCTCATCATAATTCATTACCAATCCAAGGATTTAGGCAGTTTTCAAAAACTTAAATCAAGTGGCTGAATCTGTAAATATAAAGTCATCAAGAACTTGTTACAAATCTTGTCAGATTTACACATGCAAAATCAGCCCCTAGGCATTTTGCTGAGCATTCAAAGCAGAGAAGTTGGAGACTAAAAGACATTTTGGCTCATTAATTATTGCAGTGTTATCTTGGATTATATTGAACAGTTGTCTGGGGGTCCAAGTTCTTGTATGCAGAGAGGTCTGGCATTTCAGATACAGCTATTCACATTCACATCAGCAGCAGGCTTTTGCCGTAGGTAGTGATGGACTTTCTACAGTGCACTCAAGGTAGACAGAGTTAATAAATGGCTTCTTTAAGAAACCATAGGCAAATGATATAATTTTCATTCATTTATCAGTTAAATTAGATTAGTGGTTCATTAAGCTGCATACTGAGATTTCCGAAGGGCACAGTTAGATGGGTTTACTGGCAGGAAGATAATAAACACCAGAGCAGGGATCTCTTTTGTATTTTTGAAGTCTCCTGTCCACAGAGTTGAGATGTATCAACCCATACCCTGGAAGCGCATAATAAAGATGAGAAGTAATAACAATAACCTCTAGGACAGACTGTGAATATAGAAAGTCACCTATTAAAACACACAGATGGGCAGCCACCTGCTGTGAGATGCTTGGCTGCCACGTGCCCATTCAAGGCAACAATCCTGGAGGTACTGAGTAGAATACAGGAGGGAATACTCCCTCACTTCATCACCTGCTGTGACTGTGTCATATGCTGTGGCCCAGGAAAGATGAATACCTGGAATGTACTTTTTCTTCCACTTTCAGTATCCACAAAATCTAGTTCAGTTAGTCATATTCTCATGAGTCTCCCTTTCACTGAGCTGACCTTTCAAACTCCTGCATGCATGAGATCAATCACTTCAATTTTGGAACACACTTCTCCACCCATCCATTCTCCCTGGAGAGACAGTACAGAATAATTGGAGAGGATTAACCCAAAGCCAAACAGATGTTGAAGAAAGACTTCCTCCCACTCAGTCATCTTTTGACTGAAACTTATCTTGTCATTGTTACAGATGGCCCTTTCCTTTTCTTGAGGATGTTAATTTACTATTTAAATATGTACCATTTAGTTAGGACTGGAGACTTTTCCCTAACATTTTAATGATAGGCTTAGGAAAAGACTCAAACAGTCTTGGTACATGCTGAAGGGATTTGAAATCATGGCAAAGTACAGCTAAAATTTAGTTTTAGCAATAAACTACATTTAATTTGCAGGCTTTAATGATGGCATTGATACAACAGTGTTGGTATTCCTGAAGGTAAATTTGTGTTTTAAGTTTGTCCATTTTTATGTAGGTCCTGCTCCTATTGTGTAGGGATTTTGTGATAATAATTAAAAGGCATATTTGTCAGGAATAACTAATACAGTAGGTTCATCATGGGCAGCTAACCCTAGTAAGACCCTGTTGACTTCCATGAGTATAAACTTCAAAGTTCAATGAACTTCAAAGTACAATGAACTTAGAAGATCCAGTCTCTCACCTTTTACATGGAAGACAGGAGAGGCAAGGAGTGGGGAGGCAAGGAGGAAGGGGAAAAGGGAAGGAGAAAAGGAAGGAAAGCACTAAGGAAAAATATCTGTTGTATCTGTTTAAGACTTAGCTCCAGAGGGTCAGTTATTAATAAAGCAGAAATACAGACCATATGGGACCAACAGACAGAGAGGACTGAAAGAAGTTTCTTTTGGGAACAAACAGAAAGATCACTCAGAAGGAAGCTACAGATGTCCAGGTTTAAAGTGTGCATAAAGCAGCAGTTATGCAGAGAAAATGGCCAACTTCATGGACCTGATTGAGAAAAGTGGCAGTCTGGAAGCAAGCAGCATCTGAGAGCCATGTTTCTGTGCTGAGCAGGAGCAAAGCAGCGCAGCAACAGTGTGCCAGTCCACATGCGTCCAGAGGTGATGGATAGGCCTATTAGATTTTAGCTTTGTTGCTGAGAAGTCAGAGTGCTGCATTGTTTTGCGATGTGACGCTGGTCCACTAGGATCTGTGCTGTGTCACTGAGATAATTTGATACTCACTATCTAACATTTGCCTGATATTGCTTAACACTCAGCGCTTTCTGGTATCAAACACCCTCTATCAGCTTAAAACATTGTGCTTGAGGCTAATAAATCCGCCTCACTCCTTTGTCCAGCAAATTTTCTGCTGCCAAAAAAACATGAATAATTGTATTTAGGCAGTTTCATAGCACTGTTGTGAGCAGAAAAGGTCATTTTCAGTGAAAATCCTCATTTCTCTATAAAGCTAATTTTACTACCAAAAATTGAACAATGGCCATCTAGTCTTTGCTGAGGGTAGAAATGTACTTTTTAAAATTACATGAATTTTAAATAATTTACTTTCATATGCCATGGAAATGCAAGGGATTCTGCCATCCTCACCACCATTAAAATACACACACACATGCATATATAAAAACTAATCAAACTTTCTTTCTGAAGTAGATAAAGAGTTAAATGAAACAGAGCAGGTCTCTAGCTGATTACTTTCTCATTTAATTTTGTGTCCTGCTGCAAAATTTAAATCCCTACTGGAAATACAGCAAAGCTTGAGGATTTTCATAGCTAAGAATTTGGTTTGGATCACTTTTAAGTTTATAAATAAAAATTTAAGGGAGCTCTCATTAGGTACTTTTGTGTACATCAAATCTGAGTCAAATTTGCTTCAGTATTAAAATGCAAATACAAAATTTGTAAGAGTTATAAACAACTGCTTCATTTTGGATGACTCAGAAACATATTCTCCATAATTATCTTAGCAGCAAAGAGGAGCATGAGCAATTTTAGACCAAAGGTAAGTGCATAAGACCTATGCATGTCCGTTCTTATTTCATATTTCAACACAAAAACCAGCTGTCTTACAGTAATACTAAAAATCTGGCCAAAGAGGTCAACATTTCCTCCATCATGACCTAATCTACAGAGGCTGCTGAGGTTTGGTAGTACTCATGGCCTTCAGTGGAGAAATAGTACAGAGAATTATTTCATAAAAATTTCTTTTTTGGGTGTAAGCATGTAATATTGCATGATGCTATGTGAAGCTGAAGGTATTGGGGATCCTGAAGCAGTGAGTACTCTCAGCAAGGGTAGCTAGACCAGGGGAAGTGCTGAGCATCTTCTCACACCTGAGAGAATTTAGAGTTAATTCAGGTTCCATCATGCCACACTAAATCCTGCCATGTAGATGTATTACATCTTAATTATCCCCATGTCTTCCAAAAACAACAGATAACAGGTCTAAAAAATCAGAACAGGTAAAATCAGAACTCATGTAAGCAAGTTTCTCATTAAATATTTTGCACATACATTCATGTGCCATCTGTCCCAGACTTGCTGAAATCTCAAGACACAAACTAAAAATTAAAAACTGCAATTTTTTCCTTAGTCTACATTCTTGGTTTACTATCTTTTTTTTTCATTTCCAAAGTAGTTAATACTTGTTCATGATCTACCTCTCTTTTACTATATAAATTAGTGATATATTTAAAGCTACGTTAAGTCATTAATGTAAATTACTTTTGCTTCCAGATGCTACAGTGTCAGATAAAGACCTGAACACCAGTGAATATGCAAATTTAGAAGGTCTCTACACTATTACATACTTTGTCCAACTTGAGACCAGCATGTTACAACATGCTGTTTGTGTTTTGGTTTTCAATAAATATCACATCCATGACCTGATGTGCTTAATAAATCAATAAAAAATTAAATTGGTACAACTGCAGGTCAGTGAGCTGGAATTTGGGGACAGAACTGAGGTATATGGGGATGGATTGTAGGAAATGTGAAAAACATTTGAATGATTTAGCCTCAGAAATAGATAATGATGTAGTTTTGTCAGCAGCATGTAGGTTTAGCGGCAGCATAGAGCTCAGTGCATTTTGCAGAAGTCCAGTATGGTGGCTACATATTCTGATGAATTAGGCTATACCAGGTGTTTCTACATGCTGCTGGCATCCCATCAAGGTCTCAGAAGATAAAAGTTTTATGGTGCCAGCCTGGAGAGGAAGAAGCTGTCCCCATTTGGGACTGGCAGCAGCCTGGCCACTGCTTCAAGCATGCAGACAACGTCTGGCCAGCTGCTGTGCCAAGGAGAGGTGCAAAAGAAATTGTAGTGAATATTTTTATGTATTTCATTAATGATCTTTGATTCCTGTCTAGTTCCTGAAGAAAGAGTACATTTTCTTCTCCCCTGTACCTAGTAACTGGTTGTGGCTTTTACCCTTTGCCGATGGTGATGCTCCCACTCTCTTTAAACAGTGGTTTTGAACACCAGCAAGAGTCGTGGACACTGCTAAACCTGTCTCTGAGGCAGGTGAGCAAGAGAGAAAGTATGGATGGGGGGACTAGTTTTGGCTTCTTTATCCTCCAGTGCACTTATCAAAGTAGTGCAGGTGGCATAGAGTGAAAGCAACTGTCTGCCATTCAGGAGTAGAAGTGAACATTTCCACCCTACAGGTAGGACACCAGGTCAGTTTAGTTTAACCATGTCTTTTAGGGATTCTCCCTGTCCCCTCTTCTAAAACACCAATGTGTTTTACACAGCTACATGCTATCCGTGCAAAATATTTATATTGCTTCAGATAGGCTTTATATGTTAGGATAACAGGACTGTTGGATACATTAATGCCAATCCATTAAGCATGAATCTTACCAAGATATCTTGATTCCTTTCTTTGCCAGAGTTATAAATCAGTAAGGAAGGCAAAGACCATAACAATTTAGGCTGAAAAGAAGCATTTAATCAGTGTGTCATGAAATTCTACTCTAAGAATTATTTTAATTGCTTTAGATATTAATCATGTAGGTCAAAAATTAGCTGAAGGGCTATAAACAAAGGAATGCGTATGAGAACCCATCGTGCTGAATGCAAAGTAGAGAGCAGAGGGATTTTCCTCTTTGTACAGCTCCAGGGTTCAACTTCAGAGCCATCATTTAATTTCTAGGAAATTGGTCATTCATGGACTCCAGGTAGAGTACTAGATTAAGGGATGTAGCACTGTAAAGGAGCAAGAAGGAACTCACCAGGCCAAGGCTGCAACTCACAGAAGCTTGTAACAAGGTGCCTAAATCCTCCAGCTCTCATCAGCTTTTCCTGAAGCACATGCTTAATGAAGTTCCATTGCTAGGGCTCTCCCATCTCTCAGCGTTCTGAGTTTTGTGGCCCTTTCCATGCTGCACATTAGAGGAGAGCAAAAGGGCACCCTCACAGACCAGAAAACGGGGGAAATGAGGTAGGAGCTAATGCCAAATGGTTTTCCCTCCTCTTCAAATCTGGCAGTTCCCGTACAACAGTAAACTGTGACAGGCGTAGAGAAACACAGCCAGCTGGAAGGGAGCAAACTGGCAAGCAGGGTGGCATTTTCTCATGCAGAAAATATAGCGGAACTTAATGTTGTTTCTCAGAGCCAGGAAAATGCTGCCGTAGGAAGAAAGTGGCTAAAAAGCAACTGAAAAAGCACGGTGAGGAATGGGTGATCAGAGTTGCCTTTTTTAAATTGTTGACTAGTTGCAGTGGGAACAATATCTTGCTCAAGGCCAAATGCAAAGCCATGCTTAAAAGCAACATCTATTGGGAGTCAAGTTTGAAGTCCCTTCAGGTGAGGTCTGCTGTAAAACAGCTGGCAACCTCAACAGCTTTGTGCGAGATGAGCACCCAGCATTTATTTTATTCTCTAGCCTGTTTTGCAGGGGTGTAGAGGTGATGGTTTTCAGCCTGCTGTGAATTGTATCCCAGTGATCAGGCTACTTAGGGTTGTATGGAGACCTGCTCCATGTAGTCTCAGTTTCTTGCTATAAGGTAGGCACACACTAAACTGCTGGCAAAATGGAGAAGCAGCTCTGAAAAAAAATCACACATTTGTCATTTTCGGATAACCTGCTTTTCCCAAGCCTGATGACCACAACACATGGTGAGAATTTTTCTGTGTGTCATGATTTAACCAAAGACAAGCAACTAAACACCACTCCTGAGCCACTCACTCTCCCGCAAGTGGGGTAGGGGAGAGAATCAGAAGAGTAAAAATGAGAAAACTCATGAGTTGAGATAAAGACAGTTTAATAGGTAAAGCAAAATCCATACAGACAAGCAAAGCAAAACAAGGAATTCATTCACCTCTTCCAATCAACAGGCGGTTGTTCAGCCATCTCAAGGACAGCAGGACTCCACCATGTGTAACAGTTACTTTGTGAGACAAACGCCATCACTCTGAAAGCCCTCTTCTTCCTTCTTCCCCAGCTTTATACGCTGAGGATGAGGCCATATGATATGGAATATCCCTTGGTCAGTTCGGGTCAGCTGTCCTGGCTGTGTCCCTGAAGCAACTCCTTGTCAACCCCCAGCCTGCTCACTGGTGGGGTAGGGTGAGGAGCAGAAAAGGCCTTGGCTCTGTGCAAGCGCCGCTCAGCAATAGCTAAAATACTCCTGTGTTACCAGCAATGTTTTCAGCATGAATCCAAAACATGGTCCCATACTAGCTACTATGGAGAAAATTAACTCTTATCCCAGCCAAAACCAGCACAGTGTGTTTGCTAAAGGATCAGAGACCAAAAACATTTTGAGGTAAAATAGTTTCCCGGCTGCCACATGTCTGGAACTCTAGATGAGATAATGAATGTCAGTCTAAATCATTAAGAACAGCAGCTTTGTATTATCTCCTAGCATCCTAATGTAGCTTAAGTACTTCAGAAGCTTGTTAGTGATGTAGTAGATGTTAGTGTAATCAAATTTAACATTCAGCTTTAGGTGACAATGTTACTGTGGGCTTTAGTCTTTCAGGTTTCTGTGACAATTTGAATACTTTGAGTTGCTTATTACTTAGTCACCTAGGAAGACTTTAGTTTTTTATGCCCGTCCTAGAGTATATATCTCTTAGTAAAACCCACTAACAATATAGGGAATTTTATTTTGCTAAAAAAAAAAGTAAATGACTGAGCATCCTTATACCACAAGTGCTGTCACAACCTTCTGTATTTTGTGCTACTGCAGGATTCTCTAAATACGAAATGTTTGATGGTATTGTTTAGATAAAAGATAAAACTGTTTTATTTCAGACCAGCTCAATAACACGCAGTCCTGAATGCAAGCTAGTATGGCTGAGAAGCCTCTTCCTTTTTTTTGCCATGGGTATGCTAGCAGTGAGCAGTTTTGTATAATCAAATAGTGTAAGAGCTGTTTTTCTACCTCTCTATAGCAAGGGACATACTGGAAGAATAACACACACAACCTTTCTCCATTTGTGCATCTGTCCAGGGCTAGCAACAATCTGGCCCTCAAGATTATAGTGGCAGTCATGGAGACTAATGTAGCACCTAATGTGTCATCTGTCTTGCAAATGGATATTATTTAAACAGAGCAGAAAAGAGCCTGCAGTCAATTTTTATGGATTGGGGGAGGGGTGGAAGGAGGATAAGAAGGGGGAGAAACAAGTCAGTCTGTGAGCATTAAAACTAATGCTGCCTGATGGGTTTTTATCTCAAAGTCTTTCTGCTGTGATTCTCTGGTGCCTGTTGAAGGGTGAGCTCATGCTTGTGCCTTTTCCTCAGTAGGGTTACTGATTGTAGACAAGTCGCATCTCTTGCCTCTATTCAACCACTTGTAGGAACTTAATAACTTAATATCTTCTCCTCTGTCAGACTCGATCAAGACTGGACAGGAGATTCTAAAGATATTTAGAAGGAGAGTAGCAATAGACACACATATGCCTGCATATATAGAGTAATCACATAAATGTCATTTCCTTATTAGACCCGAATAAAACCAGTCATCACTGTAAAAGACTGTGTGTGTAAGATATATCTCATGTGCTTCTGCTTCACATCTAGGACATGCAGAAAGATTTTTCAATATGTTTAGGTACCTTTCTAACTTTGATTTCAATATTTAGGGTCCTATGCTCTCCAAGAATTTACTATATCACACATATTGCAATACCTAAAGCACTTACTTACAGCTTTAGAAGAAATTTTTGCTTGTATTGTTTATGGCTTTTGACACTTAAAACATAGCATGAGAAAATGTGTTTAAGATGTCCTAATAATTATATCTAAACTATCTCAATTTTATCACATATTGTTTTAATTATTTTAATTAAAACTTTACCTACCAATACCAAATAACTACCTACCTTGGGAAAGGTACTAATATTTTGGTAGTTATATCAAACATGAAAAGTTATCTTTTCAAGTATTCCTGTCTGAAGCAGTTTGTGGTAGGCAGTGTATGACGCAATTTCATCATATTCTTTCACATGTGTTAGAAGGGTGAAATGGTGGCTAGGATAGGCATCTGTGGCTGGACGTACCTTTGGAAGTGGGAGTTTAATTCTTTCTAAATCGTGACAATAGTTATGATTTCCCTCTGAACCTCTTCTGTGTGTTTGTTTAAGGTCTCAGACACTAGAGCCAAAAAGCTCAAAGCAGGATTTTAGATTTGCTTTAAATTTAAAACAAAAACTAACAAAAAAAAGCAAATTTAAAGCAAGTTTTCACTCCTCATACCTACCAATAAAACTTACAGTTATTAAAAACTTAACTTTGGCTCTGCTTTTGAGCATTTATTTAGGAAAAACAAGAAAATAAAAAAATCCTTGATTTTTCAGCTGCTTTCACTATTTGGAGAATCATAACTCATCACTTTCTTAGTATTTTTGGCAGTACTTCATACACCAGGAGCAGATGTTGGTGTCATAGTATCTCCATAAAGTCTGGACTAGATGTCATTCCTTGTGAGCAATTATGTTGTCCTGCACTTACGAGGTGGTGCATCCTCTGTTGCTCAGAATGTCAACCACCTATGGCAGGTCAACCTCTTCTGGAGGTTAGTAACACAAATGCTCTATAAATGTTCACTAGCCCTACAGCATTGCCTCCCACGCTGTAGCTCTAGGGAAAAAACAGGATTTCTGTGTTTTCACATGAGCACCACAAATTACAAAACTGGGTAGGTGTAATTTGATGCAGGGTATATGAAGTGCTTTCTTCTGACTCAAGTGGGTTTGGTGTATGTTTCACAAATAATGACTGCTGTGACGTCACTGAGGCTGTGCCACTTCTACCATGTTTCAAAGAAGATTAGATGAAGCCCAACACTCCCAAAGCTAGTAGGATTTACGATAGCATCTGGAGGCTTGAACTGGAATCAGATCCCTATAGAGCTAGGCACGGTTCAAGCACACAAAATATAATCCTCCTGACACACACTGCTGGAAGTCTAAATGCAAGTGCCTTATTCAATTGTACCTTTCTACTGAGAAAACCCATAAAACTAATGATAAAATAATGATATAGAAATGGATTTAAGCAAAGATTAATTTTCTGATCCCTATCTAGAGGTTCTTAAAATATCCCATCCTACAGAAGGTTTGCATATGTTGACACCAACTTATGGGGAAAGGCATTGCTTTTATTATAAAATACAAAAAGTTGGCTCTTCATAACAGTTTTACAAAGAAGTAATAATGTGCAGTTTATGAGAAGTAATGTAAATTATACCTGCAACCCATTAAGCTCCCTTTTGTTAAGAAGCTCTGAAGTGCTGGTAGAGTCCTGGTATCAGCAAATCTGCCATTTTATTGCAGTTATTCATTGCCCATGGCAATTCAACAGAAAATTAATTAGCATCACCCCACTATAAATCTCAACAGTATTAACTAAAATGCCAGTTCTGTAATCACTTTTCATTAAAGCCAAAAATACTAATTAAAATTGATTTTTCATGTGCTTTGGTAAACTGCTGCCAATGTAAGGATCTCAGCAGTAATGCTGGATGAAGGGAGACCTTTACTTAAGTGGATTTTATATATTGTCTTATCCCCTTTATAAAGATAACAATGTGTGAAAATGTAAGGGCTGTGAGAGCAGAAGCTGACAGGTTGCATGAAAAAGAGGAAAAATGTGAAATTGCTAGGGAATGTAACCTTATTAAAACTGTAATATCCTATATTTTCAATCTGGGCTATGTGTCTCTTTCAGGCAAGTGCCTATTAATAGACTTCAATCAATAAGCTATGGAGGATTCTTTTGATGAATAGCTCTAGCCATTTTAGTGACACTGAATAGAGATCTGCCAAATACTTTTGCCTCAGTATATTCACCTTCCTGGGATTTTCTGTTCACCTGAAAAGTACCATACTGCAACCTGATTCAGTTTATTTGACTATTGTTCGTCCCTGCATACTTCAGGAGGTGTTGAAAAACAAAGTCTCTTTTAATAATGAACTTCTGCATTGCTCATCACCATTCTCAATGAGGGAACTGTCCCAGTAACATGAAATGAGGCAGAAGTCTTGTGGGGGGAAAAAAAATCAGCTAATCCTGTAGTTAAAATACAAATCATGCTGCTTAGATTCAGCCATGGCTAATATCAGTTTACTTACTTTTTTAGGAGTTTACTTACTTTTTCAGAACTGAATTTGCAAGATTATGATTTATCTACAATGTAGAGTATGGGCCTGTGTGTGACATGCTTATGAAAGTGACAGCATGTGAGGGTGACATGCTTATTCATGGCAAATTATAAACAAATTCCACTGTTGAGCATCAGTTTAACACCCAGGTGTTACACACTGGTATCACACTGAAACCTTTTCATGCACAGATTTTTGCCACTTAGATAGTAAAGTAAGAGACAGTAGTAGTATGCTGTCTATCCTGCGAGTAAACATACACTTCAGGAGTGAGTTTTACTGATACTCCCTGGTATCAGAAATTTGCTGAGATAGGAGTTATGCATTTCTTCCCATTCTCAGTTGGAGAATGTGCTAAAACGCAATTGTGTTACAAGAACTAAAAAGTGAAGGATATATGCACAGCCATGATTTCATCATGTGAAAGAGGAACACATACTTACTTTTCTGATAAACCTCGCTGCCCAGCTCATGGCCCAAAACCTCATTTCAGATAGGTTCAGCTCAGTCAGTTCAGCCTATGCTCTTTTCCCAACTGTGTCTCAGCACATTCTTGCTCATCTCCCTTGCTCTTTTTTAGCTCCTCATGCAGTATCCTACCTGGATCCTCCTGCTATATCCAGGCTCCCAGAAGAACTGGCCCTATTCCCCTTTCTCCCTCATCCTTATCCAGAAACTCACTCTTTGGCCAGTTTCTTATCCTTGCTTGTGTCTCTTTCTTCCACAGGGTAAATCATTCTCGATGGAAGCTTTTTTTGCTGGAATTGTTTTGTTCCTTTTCACCCAGGTACTTCCCTCTGCAAGCTGGCAGCCCTGATCTTACACAAGTTTTTCATCTCAGGCACTCCTCTTGTAACATGTGCCACCCACCCCCAACCCTGGGTCTGTCACACAGAAGAAATCATACTTCAGGCTATAGGAGTTCACAAATCCACTCCCTAATGTCACAGAACTAAAATTTTGCTCAATTTGGCTTTTTTGGAGCTGGTTACCATAGACACAGTACAAATGATTTTATTTTTCTTGGCAAGAAAGCTAAGGGCATGTTGCCTGAAAATAACTTGGTTTTAAATGCCTGTACATTTACATACAAAAATGTAAAAGATATTGTCACTATTTCAGATTTCAAAACAAGAGTATATAAAAAATAGTATTATAATGAAAGGGTAAATATAGTGGATGGCATAACAATTCTACATGGTTCTTCTTTGCAAAACTTGCCTTTACCAGTGTGTGCAATATTCTGGATCTGTTGTTTCTGTTGTTTTTATAGTAACTCAGACATATTAAATGTACAACCGTAGCCTAGAATCAAACATAACAAGTGTCAATGCCAAGGATTTAATTAAAAATACATCAAACATAAAACTATTTTAACTTTGTTTCTGAAATAGATTATGATAAATTAAATGCTTAGAAAATAAGAAAAATCTGCAGTGCATTAGACAAGCAGGAGAGATTGTTTCAATTCCAATCCAGTCCCGTGCATTTTCTAAATTTCCAATACTTGTAATGGAAAAAAAAAAAAAAAAGACATATTTTCTTATAACTGTGCCGTAAATTTGGGATATAATCTCATCATGCATCTGCTCCATTTGCCATCAATTAGTTTGATGAAAACAGGCTAAAGCTGTGCAGTGATCAGCAGCAGAGAATAAATACACTTCAGTCTTGATTACACATCTTGCCTTATCCATCCTGTTGGCTATGGGGTACCTGTACCTTTTGTTACAGCTTCGATCAAATTTTAATGCTTGTCATTTCCACTTTCAAAAATTTGTTATATTGCATTTTTTTCCCATGAGAAATTTCCTTCCAGTACCTGTAGAAAGAACTAAAGAAATGTACCAGGACTGATCAAAAATCCTTTTGAATGGGGAATCCTTTCTCAAGTACATTATGTGAAACTACGAGTAGTAAAGCATTCTTCTATCAGTTCTGTTTCTGATGTGGAGTTATAAAGCTAGGCAGCAAATTCAGTCACTCTTTACAAATGTTTCTGGAACTTGAAACTTCTACTTTGCATGTTATAAGGAATTATAATAAAAGAAGCATAGTATACCTGGAAATTATCTTTTGCTTAGAAATGACTGAAAAAGTAAGAGTATGAGAAAAAAAAATCACAAAGAGTTAGAAGTTGCAAACTGTAATTGCTTGAGAACATGGTCATCACATCAAAGCACAGTTTTCCATATATGAAATTCTTCTTATGTTCAGAATATTTTACTGAAATAACTAATACATTTTCATACCACCTGAAAATCAACTTTGCATTGTCATTAAAACATCAACAGAAAAATAAATAGGGCAGCTTCTCAGATTGCATTGATGCAGTAAAGCAAATTAAAAACAAACAGGGCGGGGGGGAGGATGGGGAGGATAAGGGGTTGTCAATATTGTAAGAAACATCAATTCCTGTTTTCAGCCAAATGGAAATATTTCCTCAGTTGAAATTTCCAGGTGGTTCTTAGACTTATTTGAAGACCATTTCCAATAGTTAAAATTGTCAATCAGCAGGGTATAGCTAAGAGCTCATACTAAACTGGACTTTACCAACAGCAAAGGCACATCCAGAGAAATGTCCTTGGAGAGCAAACCTTGGTAATGTGTTCTAATAAAAAAAATGTATATTTGCAACCAATTCAGGCTCTTTTCCTTTTTGTTTTTTTAACGAGGTTTCAACTATGATTCAGCAGTTATCAAATATGGCATTTTGACTTCACGAATCATGTGCCTCTTCTAAATGATATCTATTTAAATAGTTGCCTACATCACACCAAAAGCTGTTTTCTTTCCATTTTTTAACCTAAAAGGCAAAGATTTGAGGCTACAGTTATACAATTAAATATGAAAACCACACCAATTTAAATGTATAAATCTTCACCTTTTAATTCCAAAATATTGTACTGCTGTTTCAAGCTGTAGTGGCCTGTATAGTAGTCATATATGTATTTAGTTTCACTTCACTACTTCTTAAATGTAACCTTCTCAATAGGTTTTCATCCATTTTGTGCTGTAGTCAGGGGTCCTGCCATTCCTCTCAGGTGAAATGGCATTATCTAATGGCCATCAGAAAGAAATGTTTCAAGAAATCAAGAATGATGAGAGGAAATGTCTGCCCTCTGTCCACTGACAGCTGAGGTCATCTATCATTGCCAGTAAAGCATTTTTGTTTTTATGTCCTGGCCCAAATCCAGACTGTGCCAGGTCTAGGAGTTTAGTTTTGATTAGATGATGTTATAGTTGGCCTTCTGTTACCTTCTCTTCTTGCTCTTCTTGCTCCATTATCTTGATCCTTAAAAATCAAAAATCAAAACTCAGGTCACAAAACCACAAGGCTGGCTTTTTAAAAAGCATTATTTTTGAAAAGGTTCACTGTGGAATGTTTTTATTTGTCTACTGCTACTTACACGTTTGAGGTTCACTTCAGCCAAGCTGTCCTCAAGAATCAGTGAGGTTAGAAGCTTGCAATTGAAAAAAAGACAAAAAAGAAACCGGAAAAATCATCTAGTCACATGACTTCAGACTCTTTTCTGTAAGAAGAAAATTAATTGTTATTAGACTCAAGAAAAATCCTTCTAGCCTCTGAAATCCTGCTTACAGAATTGCTTGCAAACAGAAGCTTTGATATACTTGAAGAAAGATTGTTTCAGCATTTCTGGTTTGCTTGTAGGAAAAAAAAAAGTAACAAAAATGAGTTTATTGCTATCAGATATCCAAATCAAATAAACTGGAGAAATCCACAAAATAATGGGTGCCTTGTTCCTCTCATGGAAGTACATCCTTCTATAAATGCAGTTTGATATTAATCAACTTTGTCATTTCTACCTTTTACACAATCTTTATGACTCAAATCTTCTGATTAAACTGGAAATAAAGTACAAAAAAATTAGAGAGTACCATAGATGGCGAATGTTTGAATAAACAGATATGTCTTCCAGAACTAAAGATCTCCAGTGAAATACAAACATGTTCCTTTTAGCTGTGAAAGCCTTTTTTTGACTTTTTTAACATAAACAGTGGATATATCTGTCTGGGTGCTTTTTTCTGCTGGGTGGGTCAACAAAGGTTGTGAGCAATAATATACGTCAATAGACATTGTTTCACATCACTTAATGTTCAATTAACAAACAACTGCTAAAATAGCAATGATTTTCACGACGTGGCCAACGTTAGCATTTTTTTGCCATTTTTAGAAAGGCTGAGGTTTTTAAGAGAAAATCCACTCCAGACAGAACCACAGCATTCTGTTCCCCCAAAGCATTTGGATAACAGAATTTTCTGCCACCACCTACTGCGATTAGTAGAATACAGCTTGGTGGTGCGGTGAGGTGAAATGGAAACAGCTATGGCTGTGGACCTGCATCCTGTAGCAGTCAGCTGGTCACATCATAGATGTTTCATGGTGTTACTTTTATTTCAAATAAGATCACTGAAAACCTCTTCAAGCAACTTGCAACTGACAAAAATTGGCATGAAGAAATTGTAAATAGATCATAGTGGTAAGAAATCTCTGCAGGGAAATACACAGTGTGAACACGTTGTAAAGGACACTTCTCCCCATGATCTTTGGTTTAAAAACATACATAGAATGAGAGGATTTCACACTTAAAAAGCAAGTGTTCAGAGAGCATATTTTTATGCCTCTATCTCTTTTGCTCCAGCTACAGCAGTCAGGGTTGCATCGCAGTCAGGTCACTGAAGACCACACAGAGGACAAGGTTTGTGGATGGGGGTGCAAAAAGCACATGAGTTCCCCTCTCCAGGTGTTAGCAAATGGTCTGAGTGTAGCTTTTTCTGTCAATATGCAGACAAATCTAGAAGCTGGTTTGCTTGGCTTTGCCTCACACTCATGCCCTGTTGTCCTTCCAGAAGTATTGGAGTAATTTGCTCTTTCCGATTTAGCAATTCCAAATACATTTGAGCTTCAAATGAATGATTAAATTATTAAGGTCAGAGGCTTGCTCTGATTGTTTGCTGGCAACACAAGGTGGGCTGTGAACTGGCGTTGGCTGCTCAGGAAAAGATTCACTAACCAGAAGAATAGGTCCCTTTGTTGCAATCAGTGTAGAGGTGAAGGAACCTGTCGATGAATGCCACGAAATCCAGAGGCTGGATGACTATATCACACAGTGAAGAAAAAGGAGAAGATATGTGTCAGCAGCCATTCAAGCTGGTACAATAGCACTGTTATGGATACTAACAGTCCATTTTTTAAGTTTTATGAAAAAAAATCAAAGCTAAATGAAAATACTCAGAGAAAATATGCTGGGTCAAACAGCTGGGGGGAGTTCCCCTCAAAAGACACATTTTCCACATGTGATTAACTTTGATAAAACACTATTTTCCAAAATGAAAATGTTATTTCAATGTCAACTGGCTGTTTCACCCAAATGTCACAAGCAACTAATGTCTTTTATAGATATTCAGTCACAATCCTCTCTGTAAACTGGTGAAGAAATAGAGGATTTGATTCTATTCCTGTGGCAAACCCATCACCTTCTGTATCATACTGCTGGGATATGTTTGACAGCAGAATGCTATACAAGTCTAACCTCTCCCAAATCATGCTTGACACCACAGGAGAACACAGCAGGTCTTTTCCAACTTCACAGGTATAGTAAATCTTGGTTTGTTGCATAAATAATATTGGTACAAATTTGTACAAGCTTCCATGTAGTCTGGGCTTGAGAATTCTCTGGAAAGGTAGAGGGATTTTTTATTACCATTTATTTATTTATTGAAAGGAAATGTACCAAAACTTGCAGCATGCTAAAATAATTGTAAAGGCCTGGAACAGAAAACAGATATCTGGAAGTCAATGGAGACTACATATGTATACTGATCATTCATTTTCGCTATTTCTCTTACCTTGTCTCTATCATGTCTCTCTTTACAGCCATTGTGGTCAATCTGCAAACCATCCTCAAGAGAGTGTCAGTGCTTGAGAAGAAAACAGTGAGTCAAGCATGTGGTTTCAGCCTTAATTCCACATTTCCTGCCTCTGGTGAACTGTAGCCAATCATACCCTTAGCCTAATTTCAACACATTTTGTGCACAGGAATATAGCTTTACATTCTGCTTGGCAGTTCAGCATGGAATTGTAGAATAAAAGTTCCTTAAAGGATTGCGAGTAACGAATAAATGTGGCTGGAAGACACAGAGATTTTTCTTCTCATTTCAGTGATCAGAAAGATTTCACAACTTTAACCTCACTGTGCATTATGAACATTGCATAGATGAATCATTTTGATTCTGAGGCTGTGTTTATTTCTGGCTCATCAGTGTTTGATCCCAGAAAACCTAAGACTGAAGGTGCTTAACAACTTACTGCAGAGCTCGGTGTCCTTGCAAAAGATAAACCTTGGTGAACTTCACATTTTCTTGTTACTTTTCAAAGAGGTAGTCTGTGTAATTTCATATCATTACTGTGCTTTTCTTAAGTTAATTTGGCAGAGATTTGTCTCACTAACTTTAGATATCTAAAGGTGCACTGAAAATGAGAGAACACTAGTTGTCTAAGTTCCCTTGAGAGCCTGTGGAAAGTCAAGAACCTCTGAGCAGCACTTCATTACATCTGTATCACATATGTACCCTGGCAAGGGATGAATCACCTGCTGGAGGTGCATGTACCTCTTGACAATGATTCATTTTAGCCCTGAATAGGCTGAAAAACTATCTTAAACCAGATGTTTAACTTTTGGACAAGCTAGAATAAGTCTGATGATTCCCATCTGAAAGCCCTAAGTAGTCTCTACTGTTTATTTTGCTGTTATTTCAAGTCAGAAGAGAAAGAATTTATTTAGTAAGACCTAATTTGGTCATTGTCCCTGGTTACTTCATTTGATGTTCATGTTATATACTTACCCAATGATATGAATGGTACCAGTACAAGGAAGATGACTGAGTGGCCCAGAGGACAAACACATTGTACCTTTATACGGAAAGCAGTCTGAGAGAGGGCCTCTTAATTGCTTCTGATGTTAGTCCAATTCAGCTAAATGTTGTATGCCATATGATCACTTAAATGTAGGTGAAATATAGTATGATAGTCAAATTAGCTTAGAACTGGTTGGTTTCTTTTCTCTGTATTTTACGGCTTTGATTTCAGTTTATAACATCAGATAGAAGAATTTTATTATACTTAAAAGTAGAATTTTTGATAGCTATCTAAGATGTGCATAGTAACAGCAGACATCAGCAAAAAAGTGCATATTATTCCATTATACCCAAAGACAAGGAACAAAATTTACAGATAATAATACAGTAATTCCCCTTTTTTCTTGGTCTTAAATTAGTATGGATGGAGGTAAAATTGAATGCAGAGTAAATGAACACTTGAAAGACATACAAAACCAAGGGCCACTTATTGAAAGCATCATAGAATCATAGAACGGTTTGTGCTGGAAGAGACCTTAAGGATCATCTGGTTCCAGCTCCTTTGCCACTAGACCAGGTTGCTCAAAGCCCCATCCAGCCTGGCCTTGAACACTGCCACAGATGGAGCATTTACCACTTCTTTGGGCAACCTGTTCCAGCACCTCACCACCCTCATAGTGAAGAATTTTTTCCCACCATCTAATGTAAATCTACCCTCTTTCAGCTCAAAGCCATTCCCTTTGTCCTGTCACTACGTGCCCTTGTAAAAAGTCCCTCTCCAAATTTCTTGTAGGCTGCCTTTAGATACTGGAACCTGCTATAAGTTCTCTCCGGAACCTTCTCTTTTCAAGGCTGGAGAAAAGAATGCTCTCCAGCTCTCTCAGTCTGTCTTCATAGGAGAGGTGCTCAAAACATCACAGAGGCAGACTTGCTAAAAATAATGAATTGTGCTTGGATAGCAAGATACTGTATTTTCTTACAGGTCTGAGCTTCTCTTACTTATGTTGGGGGACGAAGGGGTCTTTATTTTGATATTGTCTTGCAGGCAGTAAGTTTCTTCAGTGTCAAGAAGTTCTGCACATATCTGGGCCTGTTACCAACAGCAAATGAATTCACTTTCAGTGTAGAGTCATTGAAAGGCTAGTTTAGCCTTCAGAATAGAAGCTCTTAAATGCTTTGCAGATAAACTTTTCAGTGCTTTGCAGTGAGCAAAAGGTGAGGATAAAAATACAAGGAAATAAGAACGGCATGTATTTGAAAGTGTTAGGTCCTCATCTCTATAACCATAATGAGTTAGCAGGTTAATTACTTTCAAGGGAGTGAAAATTAATTTGTGATGGCAATTTGATACATTCACCACTAATGTGGACTATTTCTTACATTTTATGAACATCCTTTTTAGGCTTTTTTCCTTTCTTTTCTTCAATGAGAATTACTGCAGACATTTCTGTTCACTCTAAAGAGTATTTAAAAAAATTGGTTCTTGCAACTTGCACACTATCTATTGTCACTGCTATTCCCATAAAATTGAAGCGAGATGGCTCAGACAGAACAAGGTAGTTTCATGTAATCATCAGCCTGAAAGTCATTCAGAACATTCTCTCAGAATACCCAGAACTATTTTGTTTCAAACAACCTCCCATAATGCTTTCTCAGATTACTCCCTCATCCCATCCCCCTGGAAAAGAAGCAGCATCAGAGTTTTCAGGTTTCTAACAAATTGTCACAAATCAGACTGAATATAGAAGTGACAGGTCCTGTCATGCACACATGCATGTGCCCAATAGCCACACGGCAAGAAAAGAAATTTAGGATGGGGATTCAAGGACCTGCTTGGGATTAGACAATGTGAAGATTTAGAGGCTCAAGGCTAGAAGAGCTATTTGCATTATCAAATCCTCCCTCAGTCACATTACAACAGATATTCAGTCCACAAAAGCAATTACTGCATGATATTTCAAATCATATTTTGCAGCATCCTTGAGGATGTAAACTAAAAAATAATAGAACAAAACAGCAAAATCTATGAACAACTGAATACACAGGAGGAGATCTGAAGCCACCCGAGATATCATTTACATTTCTTCAATATCATGGCATTTCTTAAAGTCATCTGGTCTCCTTCACCTAGCAAATGCAACAGACCAGAGAGGCTTATTTTGAGCTAATCAGGCCCTTAGGCTATGTCTGTACTAGTAAATAAAGGCACAGGCTCAGGCTGAAGCTGTGGCCTGCGATTATCCAGACTGCTTACTGTTTGTGTGCTCCCCGTACAGCTTTTGCCTTCATCAGCTAAAACAGTCCGAGACAGTAAGGGGTATATTTGAGGAAATATGCCAAAGGCTATTTCCAATATAAAGTATAAAGAGGGCTTACCTGATTTGGTCCCTCCATCCACTACAATTGTCCAACATAATGCCATTAGGCTTTGCACGTTTTACTTGCCCTTATTTTGTTAGCATCATGTGACAACACAACCGTCACATCATTCCAGATACTCCAGGCTGAAAAACAGCATTATTCTTTTATTTTAGAACCAGAGCAGCCCATAGAGCTAAAGTGTGGTTGCAGCCACGCCATGACGCTGGCCTAAGAGCAAAATGGTCTCTGGGTTTTTTTGTTTACAAATATGTGCAGGTTAATGCCGTTTACTGTGTATTTTGGACAATTACAAGTAGTGCTGGCTTCTTGCTCAGCTGGTTCAAGAGCATACCTTCTTCAGAACAAAGATTTTTCCCTGTGTTGTTTAAGAGCCCAGGCCCTGACGTTGTAGCTGAGGAAAGAATGAAGTGGCTGCATAGCAAAACTTTTGGTTGTCACAAAGCATATTGCTGCACCACCTACCTTTGATCGTCTGCTTTGCAAGTTCAGAGCACATTCCTGTGAGCAAGACATAAATGTTAGGGAGACATATTGCATAAGTACTAATATCAGAGGTTTCTAGGTGTATGTAGTCCAGGGGTCTGCTTTAGCGTAAGTTACCTGCACAAGCCCATTCATTAAGAAGTTATACAATGACTTCAGTATAACATCTCTGAGCTGAAACCCTTAGTTTCATCTTAAATTTATGTAAATACCAAGCTGACACTCCCATCTTTAATATTTACACTATTTCCTCTCTCATTGTTAACCTAATTGAAGAGTGGGAGATCCAAAAAGACTGCAGTATTCAAATATTTACACTAGCAATGTAAAAGTCTTATCACAGGAAAAGATGTAGCAGCCACGAACCTTTTTAATGTCATGTGTCTGAAAGTGAGGGTTATGGCTCTCTGCCACCTCTGAAAGAGGGTTCTAGCAACGCTCCCTCTGCAGCTCAGCAGTGGCCTGTGTTACAGCCCACCACATCACTTTTGTTACATGGAAATGTTATCTTTTCAGGGACCCTTTCTTTTGCTGGTCAGGTAAAACTATAAAGGCAACTAAATGGCTTTATTCAGCATATGTTTCAGCTGAAAACCAGAAGATATTAAATTACCTGTCACTGTGCTTACCTGAAACTATTAATGGAAAACCTGGAAACCAAGGACATTGCTGCTCATTTTGTGACATATAAATGTCATACTTTCAATAGGTTCCTAAGCCTTATCTCAGATCTTAATTTTTATTGTAGGGAACTGGTAAGCTATGATGATAATTTCGAACTCAGGCTCAATAAAATATTATATTGTAATAGTCAGCATAATCAGAGTGGCAGGAAGGAAGTAAAGAATAAAAGTAATATCAGTATGTTTCTTAAATTAAATCAAGTGTCATGCTTTCCAGATGGGAGCAGGACAGTAACTCCCACTTCACCACCATTCCCACCTGGTTATGATTTTTACCTATTCAATATAATTCAAAAGAGTATGAAAATACTGTGTATCTCTCCAGGCACATGTGCTGAAATAAAACTATTAGATAATTCTTTTCAGCAAGAGCATGCCTACTTTTCTGATAGCCGTTCATATTCAAATATTTTTAGGCTAAAGAACAATACATATATATATATATACACACACACATATGTCTCATTGTTGAACCAAGAATTAGAGTGGGCTGAAAAATTGCCTTTTACATTGTAATTGTAAATGGAAGATCAACATTATTCTTGTAGAATATTTGGAGCATTGTGGGTTGTACTTCTCAGATAAGTTATAACATGTAAACATCTCTCATGGAAACGTGCTGTGGTCAAGTTACCTGCCATTATTATAGTATATATACTCAGTAAAGATTGACAAAGGTTTGGATTAATTATCTTAATTCTGTTTTTTCTACTGTTTAGTTTAAATGTAAAAAAACCAAACACAAACTCAGATCAAAATTTAAAGAAAATAAGATATATTTCCAAATTTCTGGTTCTCTCAAAATAAAGCCAACATCACATGATTAAAATTTTTAGAGCACATTCCAAGGGAAGAAATTTACCAGCAGCAGTGAAGGAAGTTACGAGGCCAGTTCTGTCCAAAAGCGATTTGTAGTCTTTGTAGAATTTCGGAGACACCTAAACAGGCATCAAGCCAAATCCCAAGCTTGTTCTTTCATTTTCTGTGTGCCATGCTGGTGATACATAGAAGTTTTCAGCTTTTCTAATTGGTCAGCTGAGATTCTTCCCAATGTGTGAATCATGATCCACACTTGAACTGAACTCTTATCGCTCCCTTTGGAGGTAACGAGACCATCAAAACTTGTGGTATTTATGTGGTCTCCAAAGGTGCACTGGAATCTGAGCCAGGTCACTAGACATCAGGTAGACAGGGGACTTGCAAAATGGAAGGACGTTGAAAATTGAACCAAGCCCATCTCAGTGCTGTGCACAGGAGGATACCATATAAAAGAGGAAGACAATTACTAAGGCGTACTTAAAAGAAAGGACCTCTTTGCTGTATTTTGAGGTGATGGAAAAAGTGACATGCCTAAGCCAAGGGTTCAGGATTGTGGGCTGCGACTGGAGACATGCCTGCTTATTCATCCCAAGTTAAGATGGCTAGAAAAAGAGGAAGGCTCACTTACTTGGGCATCCCCATCTAAGGCAGGTTACACTTCCCAGGCTTTTTAAAGATTAATCAAATATTGTCTCACAGCCATGAATTAGGATATCAGAACAAGCTACACATGGTTTTTGTAGTACCTACTCTCTTTGATTACATTAACAGTAAGTAAAATTGATAACCAAATGTAAAAAAAGCATACTAGAGAGGAATATGTGGAAATTAATAAATGAAACAGACAGATGTAGTGGATATCAAAATGAGTGACTTAAAGTAAATAATAAAGGCAATAAAATCACCAGTGCAATTTTTCCATTAAAGTTATAATTAAAATAAAGGGGTGGTTCGTGATACTTAAACATAATTAACATGAGTTGGCAAGGGTTGGATGAATGATCAATGTCCCTCTACTATAAAAATGAAAGTGACTGAAAAATGAATCTTTGTTGGCCTGGTAGTCTGTCTTTGGGAATTATTGTAGCTCCACTTGTGTGAATGGACTCCACATATATCCTAGGTTCTGTGTGGCTTGGGAGCAGCCTTGCTGAAAGGGACCTGAGGGTCCTGTGCACAACAAGCTGAAGATAAGCCAGCAGTGTGTCATTGCAAGAATGAAGGCAAATCAGATCCTGAGCTGGATCCACAGGGGCATTACTGGGAGAGATAGAGACATGATCATCCCACTCTACTCAGCGCTTGTCAGGTCAACACCTGGAGCACTATGTCCACTTCTGGTCCCCACAATTCAAAAAAGACAAGGACAGACTATAGAGGGTCCAAAGGAGGACCATGAAGATGATCAAAGGGCTGCCCCATGAAGAAAGACTGAAGGCATTAGGTCTTTTTAAAGTGTGGCTTTCTAGCCACACTTTCTAACTTAAAGTGTGGCTACAAAGAGGATGATGGCTCCCCCATCACAAGAAGGCACATGGAGAGGACGAAGGTCAACCAGGAGAGATTTCATATTGATATAAGGAAGAAAATTTTTTTTACAGAGAGAACAGTCAGTCACTGGAGCAACCTTCAACTGAATCCTCTGAAATATCTGTGCACTGTTCTGAAAGATGCATGTTTTCTATAATCTAGCAGGAGAAATATGAACATATTTAAAGGTATCACAGAGTGTTCACTTGATGAATACTGAATATTGAAAGGATTTTCATTTATAGAATATACTACTGTTCTTTTTACAATTCTGAGAAGTCTGAGGTCTTTTTATTCATCTTTATCTCATAGGAAAAAAAAGTCTTTTCACTGTTTTCTTCTAACTAAAAGAAGAAAGAAACCAAAGAAAACTGTGCTTTGGGGAAAAGTGACCCTTTTTTAAACAAATCTTCCTTCTTTTCTTAAAGAATTTTGCTAATGCCAAGTCTGATGTGATGGTGTTTAGAGCACAAATCTATTTTTAAAGCTAGAGGGAATTTGGAGAAGCGATTTCATGCTATTGCAAAGAAAAGATTTGTCTTTTCTCATTCTTATGACAAATGTGTAGCAGATGTGAGAGGATTTTTCTCTTAGATTATAAATGATGATTCTCCCTCATAACCCATAAAAAAATAAGATGGCTAAATGAAACCCAAAATACATCTGTATAGTACATCTCCCCCTTTCTAGTGCCTACATGTCAGGCAGGAGGCTCACAGTCAATTAGCACCTCAGCATAGCACAGACCCCTGGCAGGTGGATGAGTAAGGAGGTGCTTCTTGCTTCATTTGCAGTTCCTTTTGTCTTGCTGCTGAGTTACACCACAGAACTTCACAAGCACAGGCCTAGAAGAATATTTTTTGGCCTTTCCTTCCTCTGAATCTCTTACAGAGTTAATTGGCAGACAGTGATTTTCAAGGACCCACCTTCTATTTATTTTAGGAGTGCTATTCACTTATACAAAACACAAACAGGTTTATGTAGCTCTCTATGTGGTTTCTTGAACTTTCATTAACTCTGACATGAATTGACTTTTAAGATATTACTTTTCTGATCATAAAAGAATAAGAATTTGGCAACAAGCACAGAAAACTAGGCTTTGGTATTGTAAAACAAAACAGAAAGGATGAAAAATCTGAAAACTGTATAGCAGTTCAAGAACATTTATTTTCCATGTTTGTATCTCTCAAGTATTATTCCAGATAACAAGACTCCTGATCAGAGTTCATTTTAATGTCAGCTTTGCCCCAACGCCATCTATGAAATGTCTCTTCCTTATATATGTTTTTTCCCATTTTCATTCTTATTCATTTTGTCTTCTCAACAAAACATAAAAAATACTAATTTAAAAAGATCAGTTTTAAGGATGAACTATTAATATGCATGAACATAAATCAATCTGCTTTGGGGATCTGAAAATCAGGTGGCTTGCCCATTTAATAATCAAATAATACACAAAATGCCTATTTAGAAACATAGTAAAACAAGTTCTAGGTACAAGAACAAAACTTTAGTCATTCCTACTTAATTTAAGAACACAGATCTCAAAGGTGTCTGCCACAATGTGCTATCAGTTCTCTAACCAAGGCTTCTGTAGATTCTTTGGCCATGATAAACTTCCCTACATGGGAGTGCAGTCAACAAAGCAGCAGCCAGGAGAAAGGCTATGTTCAGGCTGTAGCTCAAGAACATAATATCTCACACTTAAAAATTCTTTATTCTGGATTAAAAACACGTCAATAACATGATATGAAACTCTGATACAT
>JANHGB010026600.1:0-19127 GCA_026283785.1 Coracopsis vasa
ACTACAGGATAAAATCAAGGCTAATGCTAGACTGGGCTGCTCAGCACCCCCATTAGGTGGGATCTGAGTATCTCCAAAACCAGGAGGTTGCACATGCTCTCCCATAAGCCTGTGCCAGTGTGATGGTCCTTGCTGTGAAATATTTTCCTTTGTAACTAACCACTTTTCTTGCTGCAGCCTGTAACTGTTGTTCTTTATACTCTGGCTGCATTCGGCTCCATATCTTTATCTTTTGGCTGCATTTCCACTGTAACTACACATTTGGTATGCAAGTGCAGGATGTGTAGTCCCTCCTTAGCTTTCTTTTCTCCTGGCTGAACAAATCCAAGTGGCTCAGCTTCTCCTTTCACACTGTGTGATCCAGCCCCACAGCTGTCTTGGTGGCTCTTCACTATACATGCTGCAGTACATCAGTGTCTGTCTTAATAAACTTGCCTAATCCTGAAAGGGTTTATCATCCTTTACATCCTAAGGCAAGAAGTTATACAGCTTAACAGTGTACTGAACAGCATCCTCCTCTGATTTTCTAGAATCAACCTCATAGTGGAAATGTACTAGTCTGTACTTGAAAAGTCAGACTGAGCATTCACACTCTTCACCCTTTTTTATGTTATAGACTTCAATAATATCTTTTTTCGGGCAACTCTTTTTTGATATTTTGGTCACATGACATTTAGCAGCGAAAAAGCCACAAGGCACAACACTGAATTCACAGTAGGACATCATGCAGTTTAACATGGCTTAAAGTCCAAGCCACTGTGCTTTAAAAGTTGTCCTTAATTTTGTTTTTACTTTTTTTCACTTTTGGGTGGGCAGAAGAACAAAAATTATTGCCATTGATCTATCTGTGCATTTGCTGAGGTTAAAGTGACAATGCATTCATTGCAATTTACCACAATTTAAGAGCAGAAAGATACATAGTGCACTGCTTAGTCCTTTCCCCATCACCCTGTAGTAGCTGTGGCTATGGCATTATTTTCTATGCAAACCTCTTCAGTTCCTATACAAATATCCATACATGGCAATGAACAGAAGGAAGAAGTTATTACTGCTTTTCACTCTAAATCCCTGCAGTAGCTCTCACTCATGCAAAGCATGTAAGCTAGGACAAAATGCTCCCATTTCATCCTCTCTGCATTAATCTTTGTTGAATACCTGTCCCTTGTCTTCAGTTATCACTGGGGCTGTGTTTCTGCCTTCAGAATTATTATAAAGTTTCCTACACATGTTAACTGTTAATTTTCTTTAGTTAAAACAATTCAGAGCAGTTGCTTCCCAATGGAATTGTCACTTCTAAAGAATACTCCAAATTAAAGATAAATCTTAACTGTAGTTCTCCATGTTTCTGCTGTCTAATAAATAACTCAGTGGCTGTGCACCTGCCCTCTCAAAAAAAGTGTATCAAGGAGTTCCCTAAGGAAAAATCTTTCCTGAATATTTCAGCATCTTGATGTACAACTACCTTTATCTGTCCCACACTATCTCTCTACAGAATAACCCAAGGGATACTACAGTCTGCTATGCCTGTGGTGTGACTACTCTGAAACATGTGGTGCTTAGCTGAGAAATGTGCCAGCAGAGCTCTGAAATGATAGCTCCATGTTAAATGATTTATTATGATAAAGTCAGTTAGTTGGTGTGAGCTTCTAAAATAAAATTACTACAAAACTCCACTGCCGGCAGACTGGGAAGTGAATGCCGAGTCAAACTTTCCAAAGACAAAGAAACACTGTCCTTATGCCCACACAAATATAATCCAGTCCATGCTAGCTGAGTTTCCTCTTCAAAGTCTAAATCATTTTAAGACTAATTGAAGTCCTTGGATTTATCTGGGGTTTTTTACCTTCTTCAAGGCTCCAAGCAAATTCACTCCAGGACTTTATCTCATTCCCTGCTTTCTGTCCTGTGTGGCTAGCCACCACCAAGATATGGGCAAACAAACAAACCTTTGATTCCTGATCCTTAATGCATTGTTCACAGCTGGAAATCTGAACTGAGCTTGTTTTATCTCACAAGCGCTGTCAGGACCTGGAAGCTTCACTGACTGGGTGTTTCAGCAGGAGCCAGGCTTTGTAAGACTGCACTGTTGGTTCACTAAGACCTTGTAATCTGGCCTTGTTTTCAGCACTGGAGAAATATCTGCAGCAGAAGCTACAGAATTCCAAGCTTACTGTCCACATTGCTTACAGCAGAGACCTTTCCTTTCTTCAGAGCCCTTATCTTAGGCAGGAAGGAAAATCAATTGACTTCAAATAACCAAAAATATTTCTTTCCATTTAAACCAATCCAAGTCTAAATCAAATACCTTCTAATCACTGCTCCTTTTTTTGTGTTTTTAAAGATACCATAACCAAGAATCTGAACCACAAAATGACTATCTAGTGTGTTGTTATCATATCTATGGCCATGCCCAGCATACATATGTTTGATTGCAGAATCAAGAACCAGACAAGATATCTGGAGAAAGAAAGAATTAAGGTTCAGGCAAGTGATTTGAACAAATCCAATTCACAATAGGTGAAAATTGGTAACAGCTTCATCTGTGGAAACTGGTGGAAAAATTACCTAAAACTCAGACTCACGATCAGGTAACAAAGGCTTAAAATGGCATCAGAGAGCCAGAGTGACTCCCCATGTGCACATTCTTACCTGGTGGCAAGTGTGAAATAATACAATTTAGGGTAGCCTTCAGTGAAAGAATGTTGATTTACCTGTGCAGTTTTTCTGCAACTATTAGTGTGCAGATGTGGCGTTACAGGGGCTCAGCTGTAATCACATTCTCTGCAAAGCCTCTGGACTTTGATTCCTTAGCTGAACCCTAATTTCTAAAGAAGTGTTTCAAATAAAAAAATAAAAATAAAGACTAGCATAATTTAGTGGAATGAATATGTGAAAAAAGACAGTTTTGATGCTGTTGAAGTTGGTTTCTTTTTGCCCACTGGGAATGTGTTATGTAAACAGAAAAACAGAAATAAAGCTGAAAAGAGAGTGTCTCCCATCAGTATTCTGCATCTGTCAGAGATGCGTGCAGTGTGACAGCCAACAGTAAGGGAATATGATGACTGACGTGCCACAGGAATAAGAATTCTGTCACTTCACTTGTGGAAGTGCCACAGTTCATTCCTATTCTCTTTGCATTCCTGAGGTAAATGCCCATAGTCAGCACACACTTGAAAAAAAACCCAAAAATAGAATTTTTGCTTGTTGTGGACAGATTAGAGATTATGTTTGCTGTCTGAACACTTGATTATATATATATAAAAGTCAGTATATTAAAAATGTTTCTGTTCTCATACACTTAGAAAAAAAAAAGTCATGTTTGGAAGGCAATTAATATACTCTTAAAAGGCTGTTTTTTTTCTCTAAAAAACATATTTTTGTGTACATTTGCTGGAAAAGCTATGCTGAAATATTTTTCAAGCTTCTTTACATGATTATTAAAATATGAAAAAGATATGTAGATATGTTTGGATAGAAACATATCAGTAATCTAATGTATTCTAGAAGGAAATATATATAATGAATAGAATACATGACTCAATATTATGGCCAAATTCTTTAACATTGAATATATGGCATGTAAAACAATCCAACTGGATTCCAAGTAGAAAGAACATACTTTGCTAAAAAGCCACAAGAGGGAGTAAAGAATTGCTTTAAGAAGTTTAAAGCTTGTAAAAACGTAGACCCCTGGATGAACATTTATCCTGCATGCAGTCAACAGCAAAAGTATCACAGGCAGTACTGGAAGATGATTTCAGGAGCTCTCAGTGCCACCTGGCTTAAGAACATTTATTACTACTCTAATAGGACTTCAGAAAATGAGACGTATTAGCTATTCAGTTGAATTTTTGTCTCTGTCCTGGTTTTATACAATGAAAGAAGCAGCTTAAATCTATACCAGCAAAGACTTCATATTCAACTTTCACAATAGGTTGAAAAAAGAGCTTTTTTGTCTTGTGTGTAAGGTCACATTTTGTGTGCTACTATATTGAAAAGCTTTTGATTTGCACTGAAACATCACCTCAATGCAACCTGTATGCAACAACTAAATGTTAGAAATCATAGAATCAGCTAGGTTGGAAAAGACCTTTAAGATCATCAGGCCCAACCATTACCCCAGGACTGCCAAGATCACCACTGACCCATGACACTAAGGGCCCCATCTACACTGTTTTTTGAACACTTCCAGGGATGGTGATTCCACCACTGCCCTGGGCAGCATGTTCCAATGCCTGACCACCCTTTTGGTGAAGAATTTTTTCCTCATATCTAGTCTAAACCTCCCCTGGCACAGCTTGAGGGTGTTACCTCTTGTTCTATTGCTTGTTACTTGGCAGAAGAGACCGATCCTCACCTCACTATAACCTCCTTTCAGGTAGTTATAGAGACTGATAAGATCCCCCCGAGCCTTCTCCAGAATACAACCTCTTTATGCAGGTTCTTTAAAGTGTTCAAGATAGGCTAGTGCAGTCCAGTTCTGTGTTTTGTCTCCTTGCAAGCTGCATATGTTCAGTACACACTCAGACTTAGTAGGACAAGTAATCTGCATTTTGTAGTCTCAATGACTTTTGGAGCAACACTCCAATAGTGGTTATGAAGAGCCTACATCCAGATCTGCCAAGTGATTCCCCAGAGGGTTTGGTAAGGGTAGGAGGGAGTTCTGCCACGATGTCCTTGGTTTCTGATATTGAAGAATCTGCCCCCTACAGACACTATGTCTTGGTATAGCAGCAGCACTAGAGTCAGTCCTGCCAGCTCAACACCACTGATACCTTCATGCTGCTGACATGGAGCCCAAACATGGAGCAGGGATGCATGCAAACAACACAGATTTTATCGTGTCACATCTGAGGCAAGCAGGTCCTCAGCTCAGCAAATTCCTGGTCATGTCCACAAAGTGCCACAGGGATACAGCAGCCAGGCTGGTGCCAGAGCTGATGGAGAGAGAAATAAAGCAACATATGGGCCACACATGCAGCACTGTCTCAGACCTTGCAGGAGCCTCCCTGCAGATTTTGCTACAGGCTAGGCAAGGACAGGAGCACAGAGGGAGAGATATTAGTCTTGCAGTCTACAAAAGACCATTTTTCTTGCTTTTATCTCACTCTATTTCCCACTCATTACCTGGGAGGATCTGGCAGAACCAGTGCTGTACTAATCAAATTTGAAGGTACCACTTCAGGGATGTGAAACACTGGCAAAACTCTTCATCTCTCCATTTGGATTTCTTAGATATGCTGTGGTTTCTGTGGGCAATTTATTTATTAGTTTATTTTTACTGAAAGCCCATATTTTCCTGCTGGTGTTGGAATGATCTGTGGCTTCTAATGTGTGGCCACACAAAAGTGTTCTCAGGTACTGCTGGTCTGAATCCCACTACGTCTTCACCTGGTGTTGTCCTGATCTCAGCCACAGGAGTGGGGAATTTAGATTCACTTTCTAATGCAGATCCACTTGAGTCAAAATCTGTGTTTATTATAAGATATGAAAGAAAAAGTGACTGACAAAGTCAAATGTGTATGAAGTGTCTTATACTTTTTTCCCTTTTACGTTTATTTTTGTATCATTTATGATTTGGTATCTAATATAACTATGGTTGAGGAATTGTTACAGTCTTTGTGTAGTCCCGGATGCAATTTTGGTGTTCAGTGCTTTTGCTTTAGAATTAAAGTAATTGATTCTGTCTTCATTCACAGTCACATCTGAAACAACTTTTTCATGTTAGTGAGGAAAACTGGCTGAAGATTTTCCTCTGGAGGAACTGCTAAATCTCTGCGGATGACAACAGCTGTTCTTAGAGCAATTATTACTCCCGGATCAGCACCTCTCAAGTCCTGGTGACATTTCTGCAGGCTATGTAATATGTTTTTTTGCTGACTGTGTCTGGGAGCCCAGCTGTGAACGTGTGAAAGAAAGCAATGCTATTGTGTTTCTGCTTCCTCCTCATCAACAAGCAAGGGTAGTGTCAGACCCCACTGGTATGCTGCTGTCTAGGAAGGAAATCAGATTTTCAGCACCAAGGTTTCCTAAGGTAATTATGCAAAGCTTGGCTAAGACTACTCAGGAAAGGAAAAAAAATACAACAGCAAAATCGACCAAAAAATTGCATAGAAGTAGCAGATGATTATCATTAATTGAATGCATGTATTTGGCAGCAAGGAAATATAGTACATACTGTGCTATAACATACCAGATGGCTTCCCAGAGAGACTCTTCTGTACATACTAATACACTGGGAACAACATCAGATTAAGCAAACACAAAGACACTTTCTTGAGACTTAATGAAAGTTAAATATACCCATATTAAATTTCTCAGCTCTCAGAACATCTCTTAAAATCTGCTAAATCCTAAAATACTTTTTTTGGTTTTAGCATGTGTGTGTGTGATAAAGGGGTCCTATTTCTTCTACCCAGATCATTAAGGTTACCTGCAAGAGTGTTAAAGAGAAGGTGCTGAAAACCAGCCCAAGAAAGAAGCATATAGAGCACACTTGTGAGTGCTTGTGAAATGTGGCCAGCTCAGTATAAAGAGGGTCATCTAAGCAACAGGTTTATTAAGCATACTGTTTTTTATTGGGACAAGTAACATGGACACAGAACGTAAGTAAGAGAAGCTGGAGATGTGCATGCCAGCAGAGCTATGTTCTTATTGGCATCACAAAGATGTGGTGGGATGGGTCCTAAGACTGCAGTGCTGGAATGGGGGAAGTGACAAAGACCTGTGGTTTCTCCCCAGCCTACAGAACAGTATGTTCAAGTGAGCAAATTAATGAATGATGGGGAAGGCTTGCCATGTAACAAATGAGGTCAAAGTAAATAGAAATTTGTATATCGCACCATTTTTGCAGATAATCTACTTCCAAGCTTTTCTGTTCTGCAATCAGAAATAAAAGTTAGATAAATTAAATCCACACATCTTGGAACTAAACGTCTTTTTATTACATGTGAATTCAGTTTTTCCACTTATCATACATGTAAAAGAGTTCCCTTTACTTTGGTGTTTTCTAGTTGTCCTGTTGAAATTTACTAGTATGCTAAATGGAAATTATTGAAACAAGTCTGATGCAATTTTTCAGTCAATCAGTGCCTGAATATTTACATAAAGTGCTCTGAGCGCTGTCCTTTAAAAGACATTCTATTTATCTTTAAAAGACACTCTATTTATTCATAGTTCAGTTCTGTGTATGTGACCCTAAATCACAGACTTCTGGGATTTGCCACAAGTTTTTTTTCTGCTTTAATAGTGTGTAAATTGAATAGTGGGATAGAAAGTTTAAAATGAAATTTAGGAAATTTCCTAGGTAAGAGTCTCTAAGTGACATAAAAAGGTCCTAGTATGCTCAGCATCTCCAATTTTCTAGTATATTTTGCCACAGAGGACATGTCAGGACATGAATGAATTTTGGCATTTTTTTGCCAGTGTAAGAGTTTGAATAGATGTGTATGAAGCTTTTAGTTAGGTTTTCTACTGCTATAAGACTTAGAGGTTGCAAATACAGTAAACAGAAGAATTATCTGAGTGTTTTAAAAAACAAGGCTAGGCCAATATATTCTTTACAAAATATACCAAATATTACTTATGTACATTTTTATTGGGATTTTTTAGTTCTCTGTGAGAAAGAGAAGGAAAATCTGAAAATGTATATTTTTATCCAAAAGAAAAATTATTTTTCACTGAAACTGAAATGAGAAAAACACTGCTGGGTACATAGGAGAAGGGAGAAAATCCTGAAATCTCATAAACTAAATAAAAAACTGAATTGCCAAACTGCTCAACCTCTGTCTTCAGCTTCTATAGGACGTGAAGGATCTTTTTATCACTTATTTTATGTTTGATGTGTATAACTCCTAACTTTAAGCCAGCCATGTGAAGAGAAATAGCTCCATATTTCCACCTTGTCTGCTTACTTTCATGTGGTATGATATAGAACTACTATAGCAAAGCACTTAAAACTCTGTCAAGATATTTACAACCCAACTGTTACAGGGAATTAACTCTATTGATTAGGGAAGTAATTTTCTCAGCAAATAGCACAGGAAACAACTCTGCAAACTTCTTGTAGTGCTCAATGTTTGTTGAAATATTACAAGTGCAATCCCTCTGAATCAGCAGCTGTGACCATGAAAAAATACTGAGGGGAAAATCAGTGATAATCCATTACCATTAAGGATTGCTAGTTCTTTAGGTTTTTATCTTTAGATTTCAAACATGTTTAATTGTAATAGGTCATAAATATGTGTATTGCTCCCTACCACTGGCTCCTAGCTATAAGGTTTAATCCTGTGCACCTCACATTTCAGGAAGAGGCAGGCAAGATAGCAAAGTCTGCTGTATCCTGCAGGTTTTGCCAGATCTTAATAGGAGTGCACCCCAGGCAGCTGAGGAAATGCTTGTGTCATGCAAGTGCAAATGGTGACCAACAGATACTTGATCACAAAACCTCTTCAGGAGGTACCCAGTGTAGGCAAGAGCTGTTCTGCTTCTGTCACAGAGATCGATTGCCTTGGCACAGAAAACTTTAAATCAACTTGTCCTTACTACAGGTTCCAGTTGCTCTTAAGAGGCTTTCATATAAACAAGAATAGTGGCAAAAATCTACTGTTTAGCCAATATATCACCGTAATACAGAATCTGTGGGGTAATGGTGATAAACAGAAGCAGGCTTGTTTAGTGTGGATGAAATGGTGATGACTATATCAACTGATGCAAAAAAGAAATAGAGGCAAAATCCTTTTTCCTTTTCAAAATTGCTCCAATTACTGGTCAGAATCTCATGTTCCCGTTAATAATTTCTAAAAATGACAGGTTTAGTTTCTAGTCTACTACTTTACAGTAAATATAGTGTCTGAAATGGACTATTTTTCAGGGGTTGTACAAAGTTACATACCAAGAAAAATTGTTTTCTTAACAGTATCATATTTCAAAATGTGTTGATAAGGCAGAATCACGTGCCACATCTAAACAAAAATAAAGGGTTAAAAGTATAAGGAGCATGTTTTTACAAGTCTTATTACAAAGATCCCGTTATGCTTTTTCCCTCACATGTAGCATTACAATAACCGAACGTAGAAACGATACATTTAGACAGCATACATTTGGAAAACCACTAGATGGCACTACACACCTGTCAATAGAGCCAGCCGTGCAACAGCCGCCGGCTCCTGCTTTGCTTCATCGGAGAAAGGGCAGATGATGTTTATGCGGTCGGCATGAAACACTTCTGTCACACTGATGCTCTCATTTTCTGGTTTGTTTTATTTTTTTTTTCCTTTCAGTCTTGCCTGATCCATACTGACAAAGTTCAGAAGTTTTGAATTAATCAAACTTTAAGAAATTCTTTGTCAGGACATTTTGATATGGATTTTGATATAAATAACTCAATATATGATACTTCAAACGCTGAAGCTCCAATCTAAATATAAACTAGGGGTGAAATACCTACAGCTAAAGGCATTTTTTGTAAATAGCAGTTTCTTCCACCCTGGCTGATAAAGAAGAAATTATTTGTGACCAAAAGAACTACGACTATCCAACTTTTTGTTTCCTGATACAGCTCGGTATCATCAGTCCTCGAAGACAACCCTGGTTCTGCCTCCCACAGACATATTTAATCATTTTGGAGGATTATTTGGAAGGAACAATTCATATGATAGCAAAGAACAATGGGTTAGTTTCTCTCAAAGGTCAATAGATGAGCTGTTAAGAAGAAAACCCTGGCAAGTGTTTTATGCCAGGTGTGTGAGAACATTCCCATGCGAAGGCCACAGTTCCTTTCCTGTAACCCACCACTAGGTGCCAAGAACAAAAAAGTTTGACACAGATTAAGCAAAATGGCTTCACAAGATGAAATATATTTACTGCACTGATTATATCACATATATAAGTATGTCATGGTCTGGTATTTATGGATAGACTCAGAAAAACAGGAAGAGAATCAAGCAGTCCTCCACTGCAGCTGTGCTTGGTTTTGACATCACTCAAAGCAGCTATGGGACATTCAAAAACATAATACTAGGCTTATTTTTCCTACCAGAAGTAATATGAAGTAATTTGAATTCTAAAATGTTTACATGCTGCTGTTTTTATGAAGAAAAATTGAATTCAACTCATAAAAAGCAGGTCTTCCTACCAAAAGAATTCAATGAGAATGCTGATTTTACTGGGAATTAAGATGTATTTTATTGAACATATAAAATGACAACACAACGATAATTCCAGCTTCCCTAAGTCCTTAGCAGAAAAGAAGCAGCTTAACCAAAAATTTCCAACATTGACTGATTTTATGTACATTCCCCCCCTGCCCATCCGCCCTCCCCAGGACACATGGTTGTATGTTCAACTAGTCCTCTTGACTGAAAGACAATCCCTTCTGATTTTTATTCCCAGGGCCTGTTTAGTGAAAACACAGAGGAACAACTACCTGACTGTCAAAGCACTTTGCCAAATGACTATTGTTTAGCTTCTCATAAACCAGTTACAATCAGTAGCTTCAAATCTCATAAGCATTCTGTGGGTTAGCAACGGAAAGCAACACATCTGCAGCCAAGTAGAAATTTCAAGCATTCTGTGCACAAAGACTTTTCAAAACATGCTTTCCAGTTGATTGAAAACAGTAGATGGAAATAAGAGATAGTTTACTCTGCTCTTTTTGAAGATTTATATAGCAGGTCTGTGGTTTCATTCATACCTTTTTAATGGGCACGTAAAGATTACTTTAAAGAGGTTACATTTATTACTTCAATCAGTTCAAAGTTCAGGTGGATCCCAGGATTTATGTTAGTGACAGGAATAGACAGAGAAATTTCAGGATTTTGCCACTTTCTCCGTGTCCATGCTCCAGCCTCTCACCTGTTTTGTCCCTATATTGCTGCTTTTCTTAAACATGTTCCTTCTCTATAGAGAGAGCTGGAGGAACAACTGGTTCCTCCACTGGTGTTCAAACACTGAAATGTTGAGAGAGGGCCAGGACAGAATTAGGGTGATATGTGAAATGTGACATTTTGAAAATAAAACAAAAGTACAAACAAAGAATTGCCACCTACATGTAGAATGAAGCACAGAAATAAGGGAATAAACCTTATCTGAGGTATGTGTATTTGAAATTGGAACATTTATATTTATTGATACAAAACCTTAGCAACACCCAGAGCCCTTGTGGGACTGCAGCAGGAGCAGCTGTAGATTCTTTGCTTTGGCTCTTTAATTAATATCTCCCTGCCTTCGGTTTATTTGCACAGCAGCAAAGCTTTAAAAGAAGTGTGCTGCAGTTTCACCATTAGGCAAAGGCTGAAATCCGTTTTCTGTTTACCTTGACCTTTGTTTGGCTGGGAGTAACACAGACATTTAGCTATACAAAAATTTTAACTTCCTCTCAATGCAGCTTCTTAAAAAGATTTGTATTGCTGCTTTGAGACTCTTTGATTGAGGGAATGTATAGAATATGTCTGTATTTTTTTCCTGTCCCCTTAATCTATTAATGAAACACTTGGGCACACTCAGTCAATATTGTCTTGAGACATTTGGGGATTCACAGCCAGCTGCTTGTTGGCTGGATCAATATCAAAGGCAAATCTGGAGCAAGGCAGACTCCGGAGGGCCAAAGGAGGTTGTAGTATGGAAAGAACAAAACCTAGAGAAATGAGCCCGCAGAACTGCAGAGCTTTTTTTCAATTAGTCATCTTGAACAACTTAAGCATATTTTTCTAACTCTACATACTTGAGGTTTTTTGCCTTTTGACAGGACAGTGTAGCCAAATTAAATAGAAATTACCACACTTATTAAATGGCAATTAGGGTTTGTTTGCTGCATTGCATTTCTTTCAAATTAATTTGCTATTGCTATATTGGTGAACAGTTAAACCATTTGATATGGTTGAATGTGCACATTAATATAATTTAAAGAGCATAATGATTACTCATTTTATTACTTCTGTATTGTGATGCTGAATTAATTTATGCCAGTTATAGTTGATTATTATGCTTATTAACATCAGTGAGTGCTTTTTAACAATCAGTTGAGATCTAACAGTAACTGCCTTGTTAGAGCTAAATTGAATGCTGGAGACATTCTGATCGCTCTGTTACCCTATCCAGTTTCACTGTAGTTTTCTTCCTTCTACCTAGTAACCACAGAAGCTGGATTAACTGCAGCAATTATATGCCTCATTAGCTATAAACAATACTAGCTGGCTGCTGGTGGTTATTGTGCCACAGGTGCACATAGCCATTACAGCTGTCCCAGAAGACAGAAGGGGATACAGCGAAACCTCCTCTCTCTGGAGTGGCTAATCTCCAGTAAATAGAAGGTGTTTCAGCCTCCTAATGATGAGGCATGAGAGACAATGCTGACATGCTCAATAATGCTGTGGAACAAGGCAAAATAAAAAAAATGGCTGCTGCCTTTTAAGACTAACTAAAGAACCGGTATATATACTTTTAAAAATTTGTACATAAACAAATGGCAATGCTGACAGTTAATGTAAAATATGTAGAAACTATAATCTCAAAATTCTTGATTTTAGCTATACTAAATATCTTCATGTGAACGAATGTTGTCATTTTCAGCCACATTCACATCAATAATACAGCTACTTAAATGTAAGTTTCTTTTAATTAGAAAACTCAAGGGTGGCATCAGAATTTTAAAAACATGCTGGAACTTGCAAAAGCTTTCTCCATTTCATGAAAGGGTATACGTGTGTTCTGGTCCCTGCTCCAAATCCTCATTTCCTCCATTTTCCTCACTGAGTTCTTGACATGACATAAAAATAAAACTGACACTATCTATAGCGAAAGACTATAGAGGAAGGCTTTTGCTGTAAGAACCTTTCCTGAAGAGGGCATGATGGGAGATGTTGCAGGGACAATGGCAGATCACATGATCCCATAGATTCCTGACACCTTAGTAAAGCCAAATCAGCAACTTGCTCTCTACACAGGACCCTGAAGCAAACAGCTGCCTTGCAAATAGACAAGAGTCCCAGTGTCTGCAAAAGTATACTGGATTGTTTGCTAGCCCAAATACTAAATAAACTTTTGTGATGGGAGATTCTGAAAAAGGATATCTCACCTGAGGAAACTTTTGCCACTTGCTTATAGAAAAGACCGTTAGAAAAAAATAGTACATGCGTTGTGTTTCATACATACTGACTAAATGGGGTTTCATTAGGGGTTATATGTGGTTGAAACTTCACAGTGTTTGCATGTCTGATGTGTATACTATAAAGTTCTTAAGCAGACTCATCACATATGTGTCCCAGGTACATTTTAAGTGTATCTATATCTTTCCATGTGTCTTATCTTTAAACAGGCATACAGACATATTGCTAGCATAAGATGCTTAAAAGACATAAGATGACAGTGGGGGCAGGCAATGGGCAAAGGGGTAAAGAGCAATGGAAGAGAAAGCAGATAGTAACCACATTATCATTTCAGCTAGATCTCATTTTGAAACGACAGGCCCTTTTTGAGCCTGGGTTAGACAAAGAGTCCTGTAAACACATATCCTTTTTTATCAGTTAAAAAGGACAAACTGCAGATCTTCATGGCAAGGGGTGAACACTAGTGCAATGTGCTAAAGGACAAGAGTAGTTTCTTTGGTGATATTTCCCCTTCCCAGCGTCCCTGTCTCACATCACACACCCAGAGCACACCCCTGGGATGGCTGGAGAATGAATCCAGATACTCCTTTCCACTTCAGCCTGAAATCCACTAACTGTATGCACCAGTGTATTGCCAGAAGGATAAGAAAAGATGCACAAAAAGTGGCTGCAGGAAAGCAATCACCAGTTCCAAACTAGAGCAGAAGAGAAAGCCTAATCTCAGATCACTCTAGTCTGACATAAAAAATTGCTTTATGAACTGCTGTCAAACCCCTAAGTAATAGAGGCCACAGTATAATCAGGTTTGACAAAAAGAACAGCATATGCCAAAATTAATCAGGGCATTAGATTTTGTAGACTTAGATGGTCCAAGGAAATCTTACACTAATTAGAAGCAAGAATATCAATTGATACTTGTATTTAGTGTAGAAGCAATTCCTGCCTGGAATAAGAGACCCCCAGAAATCATGGCTAACCTTGCAAGGAGGAATACGAGAAAGGATTCATTACTGCTCTTAGTAGAAATGGTGTGCAGAGTGCCTGAGCTGTTATGAGGAATGCTTCAAAAACTGGAGACTTGGTTTGGTAAAAGATAGTAAATTGCAAGTTAAATCCTTACAAATAATACTGTCAAACAAAATAATCACTCTATCAAAAGGAAAAAGAAACAAAACAACTATTAAATAAGTAAGCTCAGTTTATGAATTCTTTGACCCAGAAGTAGGAAATTGGATAATGAGGGGAGCAGATGAGGAAGAGGGCAGAAAACATTTACAGAAAATATACTGACACCATATTTTCCAGACAGGATGTGGAGTTGGCTTTTATTAAGGTGATAAAGATGGTCAAGATGAAAAAAATCCTGTTTTCTGAATTTTGTTAGCAAGAAGTCATGGAAATTTTGAGACTTAAAGTTTGGATGTACCACCGTCTGCCACTACAAGTACACTCTGTATGCAGCTTCCAGACTCAGACCTGTCAAAGCTGGCAGGTCCACAGGCACTAGGTTTTATGTGTCTCATTTCTGGACCTATCATATATGCTCAGTAATCTGCACGTACGTGACAAGCCTGCTGTGCTCCAGACAAGTCTGGATTGTGCAAAGCAGAACAGCTTTCCCCTTGGTGTGCAGTAGAGCTGCTCTTTACAGACACTGTGGTCATTTGTCTGGGATTTTTGAACATCTGGTAGCCCGGGCTGCTAGCCATCCTGAAATCTAGCAGTCGACCATCAAGATCCAGAAAGTTGGCAAGTGTGAAATATTTTTTCTTTTCTTCTGTTTTTCTCACAATTCTTTTAAAATAAGGCACTCATTACTGACCTCTGAACATCTGCTCTCAGCTGGAGCAGAGGGGACACCAGACTGCTACTTCCGGGCATATAATAGAGGTATACGATTCCTTTTTGGAGAAAGTGTCCTGGCAGCTGTTGCTTGGTAGCCTCCTGACTTGTGTGTTTACATGCATCATATTCACAGACTTCTTTATCTTCTATAATTTGTCCACAATTCAAAATATGACTTAGACCTGCCCTGGCTCCAGTGTGATTAGACTCTGTAGTGCCCTTCCTTTGATAAGCTTCACAGATTTCATTTTTAGCTGTCTAAATCCTACTGAATATCATATATTTTCCAGCTGTTATGCGAATGCCAAATCTTTCAATGAAGAGGAAAATCTTGACAGACTATTGATACTGTATCTTGCCTTACTGATTGCTTTTTGTTATGCAACCTTTTCCCTTACTGTGTGATGAGGAAATAGAACTTAGTGGGTCAAATCATCAGATTCATACTGATATCAGTCCACTGATGCCAAGCCATTTTACCCCTTGTGTGTCAGCCTTCTCCTTTCGTTCCTTTCTCTTTGTTCCTTCTTTTACACCAGCAACTGCAGGCTTCAGCTGAGATGAGGCTCACTGCATGTTAAGCATAATAGAAATGCATAGAAAAGACTGCCACTCTTCCAGGAAGTTCAGATCCATGTTCAGAAACCCTAACTCCATAAAAAGTCCTCACATTCAGTTTGTTTTTTTTCTAAGTTATAGTTATCTTTTTTAGACTCAGAAGCAGTTGTCTTTATTTAGGCTCAGAAGCGATAGTGGAAATACCCGGTATCCTCTAATAAGTCTGCAGCAGAGCATAGCATAGCTATGCTTCCTACTTTGAGATTCAAGTCCCATGCAGAGTTATTTGTGTCCCTACTTTAATCCAAGGATGTTAATGTTTCCATATGAAAATTGTATGATTCTCTTTACTCCTGTGTGGGGCAGTGTTTAATGATGTTTCTCTACCAGCTTACAAGCTTACTGTGTTTCCAACATCAACTCCAAAAGAAAAAAAATGGGCTTTGAGCAGAGCCTGACTCTTTAACACTGTGCACTCCTCATGCTCTCATATGCACGCTGCAGGCCTTCCTGCAAGCTGCCTGATTGACAGGTTCCTGCAGTCTTTGGAAACAGCCAGGGAAACAGAATGAGAGAGAGACGTTCAGAAAGAGTTTCATTTAGTATGTCAGAAATAAAAGCAGTGCTTGAAATCTCTTTGGGCTGGGGAACAAACTCTGGTTTGCAAGCAGCTGAAACTTCATCCCTTCCTTTCGCGATCCCTCCATGTAGCACCCTTATATTTCAATGCTAAGTGCTGTTTAAACTCCTCCTGGGGTGACTTTATTTACATATTATAATGTGAAGTAATGAAGGGAAAAGGATGTTATGCAAAGCAATTGCCTCTCATCCTCCTCTCCTGAGTGCAAGGGCCAAGCACATTTCCTGCCATCTGTTTAACTCCATCTCCTGATGCTCATAATGAACCTGGCAGCGTTGGGCAGATGGAAGTAACTGGCAGGCATAGCTGTTTACTTGTAACTGCAGCCCTAATTTGTTAGACTTGCCAGGCAAGTCCCCAGTGGTCAGATATTTCATAGTGATGGAGGGTTATTAAAAGAGCTCAGGTGAAGAAAGCTCTTCCCAGCATATGGGCCTGAGCTGAAGGCTGAATTTTGCGCCTGTGCCAGAACAGCAGCAGAGCTTGACACTACTATTAGCTGAATTGGGGCCAGGCTCACTGACCTTGTCTGGTGGCAGTTCTCACTCTGTCCCACACTGACCTGGGCTTCGTTAGCTGTACTGCCATCTGCCACAGATCATATTTATCTCAACTTAGAAACACAGTAAAGAACAAGAGGAGAAACATGATTAGGTTTTTGTGTGTTGGCGACAAAGCCATTTGCCTGGTAAAAGGCACACAGGCAACTATTTCAGTTAAAAAGCCTTTCTTGGAAAATGAAAGGATATCTGAATAATTGTGAATGTTATGAGAACACTCTGGGAGGGGTGGTGGTTTGTTTATTTTTCTACAGAATTCATATCTTTTCTTCCTTCCTTCTCCTTGTATAAAGTTAGAGATGAGAAACTGGAAGAAATATACATATAGTATCACTGAATTTGGTCCATTAATTAAAAAAAAAAGGCAGAAAGAGAGAGGGGATTAGAGAAATGTGAACCTTAGAGTCACTTAAGATGTGGGACTTACAGGAACAATTCTTTTTCTATTACAGGGTTACTTTCCCTTTTTTTATTATATTACATCTGAGGCCAGTTTCTGACAGTCTCATCAGATCTGGGGTATAGTTCAAATAAAAAAGAAGACAAAAAGCTTTTACAGAAATAATTCCTGTTTCTGAGAAATCTGTGACTGATCTCTTATCTTCCAGCTGATTGAGCATTTTCAAACCATATTTTAAAATATTTTATACAAGATGCACATATGGCTCAGAAGTCAAGACCAAATGTACATAGAGATGCCTTCAGATTTTTCTCGTTTAAAGCCTGTATTTCATTATGCAAACTATGTAGATGCACATTTGCTCATTCTACCAACATGTTTGGCATTCCCTACATTGAGCTGCGGCATCTTTGCACAGAAATATTCCTTGATGTTCTGGCATTATCAGTGTTTGAGGCTTGCTTGAAACTGGGAAGGTGAGGAAAAAACGTTGCTGATTTCACTTGAAAAAACGTAAGTATTTCAAGGAGTGTGTATTTTTGAAAATACAGGTATGTCCATCAGCCATGTTGTCATCACCAGGCTAACTCAATTTCCAGAAAATGCAATAGTCTGTATCAATAATGGCTGTTTGAATAAACTAATCAGCAAGTAACTCTCAATCCATGTGATAAAACATGAGCTTGAAAGAAACAGTTTATATGGTGATGGAGAGAGGGATTCATCATAGCTCTGCATGAATTACTGCCTAAGATGTAGCTTTTTCCTTCTTTTTCTCTTAGGAAGTCATATTGTTTCCTGCAATATCACATTGCATGTGTAATGCCAATAGGCTTAATCCAGGCAGAACTTGAAAATTTTTTTGTTTAAGAAGGATGAGTTAATCTTGGACAGAATAGAGCAGTGTATGTTTAATTGTGATTGGCTCCAAAACAAGTATCTGCCCAGGTAACAAGTAGGATTTATTTTCGTTTTTATAGAAAGCAACTGTCATATTTTATGGCTGTTCTAAGACATTAAACATTAGACCTGAAGGTTACTATTCATCTAATTTGTAATGTTCAAGCAAGGTACAGTTGAAATCCAGGTGTGATAGGCTGTGATCCTGCTGACAGCTTTTTTATGAAGTATTTGAGAGATATAGTGGTTTCTATAACAGCAGTAAGGGACTCCAGTTTCTTACCTTTATATCAAATGAGTTTCCCAATACATCACCTTTAAAACATATGCCAAAATCTGTGCTAGAACTACAAATGCCCATAATTCCTGGTAAATTCAAGAATAGACTCTCCTTAGTTTCCACTGCTTGTCTGTTTCAATCTGTGCATGAACTTTCAGCTGTCAGCTTATATTAGCATCTTAGATTTCAGAAAGAAATGCAGACTAAAGAAGGAAAATCATAAAATAAATCATATAGATTTATTTCCATTTAGTAGAAGGATAAACCAACTGAAAATCAATGTTTCTACTCTGATAGACTTATCATTTTGAGAAATCAAATCAGGTATTTATCCAGAAATAAAATCTTACACAGTAAGGTATTGATATAATTCTTTTCTATTATTGTTTTTTTGGGGGTGTGGGGAAAGAAAGCAAAACAAAACAAACAAAACCCAGCAAAAACAAACACACAAACAAACAAACAAACAAACTCTCACTCCCAACAACCAAAACTCAAACCCAACCAAACAAAAAAACTTGAACTTAAGTTACGGATGTCAGAATTTTGACATGGCAGAAGCCATATATTTGCCTAACAATTGTTCTTTGCCATGCTGTTCTTTGTTACTTCTGAATATAATACAGGGGAGAAACTCCTTGTTGACACTCCAAGCTGCTAAGTCTGGAACTTCTGAGCAAATAAAACTCTGTTGTTGATTCCTTCCCTTTCAATATAAGTGTCTTCATGGTGCAAGGTGACTAAATAATGATCTGCTTGTTAGTAAGTGTCCTGGGTTCAGCAGTAGCAGTCATTTTTCTCCTTCTTAGTAGCTGGTGCAGTGCTGTGTTTTTGACTT
>JANHGB010026600.1:19227-35412 GCA_026283785.1 Coracopsis vasa
TATTATTGGTGGCAGCAGTAGTGGTTTGTGTTATACCTTAGTTACTGGACTGTTCTTATCTCAACCCGTGGGAGTTATATTCTTTCAATTCTTCTCCCCATCCCTCCAGGACCGGGGCTGGGGAAATGGGGGGAAGTGAACGAGCAGCTATGTGATTCTGAGTTACTGGCTGGGCTTAAACCATGACAGTAGGTTATCACAGAAATCAGCTGCAGAGCACCCATTTTGCAGAAATGTCAGTCTAGCAAGGTTTCCTTTGCTATTTTTAAAAGGAAGCGGGAGGTTCCAAGATATCCTGTATACTGACTCACAAGAAATTTTGGTCCTCAGTTGAGACCTGCTAATCCTTCTGTAAATGACTGCTTTCCTCCTAAAGCTGTAAAAAAACTTCTGAGCTTCTTATTCCATGCAATATAATACATCAACTAGAAAGTGAAATAACTCTTAGCATTCATGGTTGTTTAATTAAAGAACCATCATCTTTAAAGTGAGATCTTCATGAATTTTAAGTTTGCACTAAGATAAGAATATCATATATTTTTAAATAACTATAGGTTACAATGGTGAGTAAAGAAAAGCCTTCATAGCAGAGAATGTTTATGCTTCAAAAAGAATGAAATAAAAAAAAAAAGGAAAAAGTATAAGAGTTTGACAGTAAGACTGCTGCAGGATTGTATAACTGAGTGTCTTCACTCAGTCATACATTACACAAGGTTTTCCACTATGTTACCTCACAACTCAGTCAGAGAACATTGCTGTATTAGACCTTCAGGTGTTATTCCAAGGTCAAGAATCTTTCTATAGCAACTATACAGCAAAGTGTTATGTCAACAAGCACAGCAGAAATAATATAGACAGCTTTGACAAATATAGAAAATATCTCTCACATTCCTAAAGAAACAAAAAGTAGAAAACCTGATGAATGTTTTCCAAGACATGAAAGATTTCTGACTGTGGAATAACTGTCTTGTATTATTTTACCTACAATATGCAGTGAATGGTACTTAAAGAAAGACTGATCTTGCCATTAATAATGGTTACAAACAGTTTAATTTGATGTCTTGCTTTTATTAGTTACTTTACCACTTTAAAGACTGTCATTTGGGCAAGTACTGAGTTCCAAGCATCAAGTTAGCTCTACATCACTGATGAATGGGACCAGCAGTAGTTAGATGGAAACTAAATTGTGTCCAGCCCTGCTACATGCTTACTATCACTTGCCTATATCTCTCTTACCTGTGGGAAATGTCAAAGGTTATACAAAGTATTGTTGGTCATTAGTAATTATTTCATTTTAGACAAACTTCCATTAATGTGATGCTCTTAAACACATTCAGGATGTTGCTAGCAAAATAGCTTGATGTTTTTAGGACTGTTGCATTATGTTTTCTGACTGAACAGGTATTTAGGAACACCAGACAAAGGAAGGTATCTGCAAAAATTAATGTATATAGGTACAAACACACTGGGAAGAATTCAGAAGAAAATGTATGAATACTTTGAAAAGATTACTTAAGACTTGTAGAAAGGAAATGGTCTGTCATTCAAGGTAAAGTTCATTATGAATTACTTCATTATTTTTTTTTGCAGGCCAGTCAGATTTATGTTCACTTCACTGTTTGTCAATTTTTCTTTAAAAGCAATCATTTTTCTTCATTTGCAATTCAGATTTTGAAACAGTTCTGTCAAATTTAATGTATCATCACTATGTGTGTGTGTGTGCGCGCACATATATATCAGCAAAATTATTGGTAAATATTCAGGACAATGAGTTAACACAAAAGTGGTTTTCTTTCTTTGTGAGTTCATGATGTTGGCTTGCAGAATACATATAAATCACTTTTCATGGAGCTGAGAGCAGTTTTGGCTGAGGTAGAGTTAATTTTCTCCATAGTAGCTTGCATGGGGCTATGTTTTGGATTTGTGCTGGAAACAGTGTTGATATTCCAGGGATGTTTTAGTTACTGCTGAGCAGTGCTTTAAACAGAGCCAAGGCTTTTTCTGCTTCTTACACCATCCCACCAGAAAAGTTGGAAGGGGACACAGCTGGAACATCTGACCCCAACTGACCCAAGGGATGTTCCATACCATTTGACATCATGCTTAGCATGCAAAGCTGAGGGAACAAGAAGGAAGGGGGGGACTTTTGGAGTGATGGCATTTGTCTTCTCAAGTCACCGTTATGCATGACAGAGCCCTGCTCTCCTGGAAATGGCTGAACACCTGCCTGCCCATGGGAAGTGGTGAATGAATTCCTTGTTTTGCTTTGGTGGCAAGTGCAGCTTTTCCTTTACTTATAAAACTGTCTTTATCTCAGCTCATAAGTTTCCTCACTTTTACTCTTCCAGTCCTCTCTCCCATCCCAGTGGGGGGAAGTTGGCAAGCAGCTGTGTGGGGCCTAGTTGCTGGCTGGGGTTAAACCATGACACTCAGTAAAACTAGGTAATTAAAAAGTAAATTCAAATAAATTGTCAAGGCTTGTGAGTGAACTCAGTAAATTAAGTAAGGTGTTTCTAAAATAAAATATCTTAATAACTCATTCATTTACAAATTTGTAGCAGTATTCTATTATTTTTGGTATTGTCATAAAATATGTTGGCCCAGAAAACAAAAGGAGTGTATGTTAAGTATGGACAAACTATTCATAACCCAAAAGCTCATACTCTTATTTCATGCTCTGGTGATTAAACTGAGGTACACACAATGTCACTTATAATACTATATTAACATGATTCACTGTAATGCAGTTCCATTCAAACTCCTATTGAATATTGCTTGAGCATTTGCTTAATATAGATTACAGGGGTGTGCACACCACTATTTAAAAATACATTGTTTGACAATATCCCCATAAATTGTCTCTTTTTCTAAAAAATGAAAAAAAAGTGCCTAGCAATTCTTATTAACTTTAAGACCCTAAATATTTATTTGCAAACCCATTCACTTAAGAAAATACTTTTCTTTCAAAAAATAGCAAGAAGAATATTTTAAATAATTTCTACTTGGGTGTTCTTACTTCTCCACAGCTTTTTATTCCTGTTAACACTTCCACACCATTTTTCACACAGCATGGAAAGTGATAGGACACTTTCCAGACTTTAGTGTTGGATAACCAAAGAAAGAAGAAGCCAATATGTAAATATCTTGTATTTTCTTTTCCATGTTTTTGTTCTCTGTAGGGATTTAAACAACTGAATAGAACTGGATGTCTAACATATTATAGCTTCCTCATTTCCTTGACAGTTGTTTTCCTAAGTATTCCCAAAGGTCTATCAACTGTTCTATAGGAACTTCTTAGCTCCCACATACACTGAAGAGGAAGACAATAGATCGTAAATATAACTTGAAAACCCAGGGGAAATAAGTATATATTCCTCACCATAGGTAATGAGCATGAGTTCATTAAAACAGGGAACCAGAGGCCAGATAAAGAGAGAAAAGCAAGGTAAATGCTCCTTGGATAAATCCAAGATGGGCAATCATATCTATATAAACTAAACTGACATCTCTCTCTGATTTAGCAATCTGAGTACCCAGTTGATAGTGGTATCATTATGTATTCCTGGAAAGATGTATTCATCTTAACTTGCAGATGTCTCTTCCCTTAGAATAACTGAAAGAAAACAGTATCTTAATTCACCTAAAGCACTGTTGGTTCTTATGACCACCATAACGGTAATAGATGACATAGGCTCAGGATTTAAGTCATGCACATGAGGAAAAAAAGAATGCTATTACATACATGTAGATCTTTTTATAATTTATGTCGATACTCAAGTATACATATGGTACGGTACTTTCATCCCAGGTCTGAGAAGTATCTCCATGTCTTTATTGAGTAATATTCTGGCTCTTTCTTTAGAGCTGAATATTGCTGTGTACCAGAAGATGTGTTTTTGTTGTCACCTTTTCCTGGATAAGCTAGTCCACAAATCTCTCTGCATTCAGATAAGATGATCCAAGATCAAGTTTCAAGGTTTGATTTTGGTATTTATTCTTTATTTTCCAGTCACATATCTCAATGACATACTTGGTAGGGCTGTGTTCCAATGCAATGCCACCAGTACTGGTAATGTTATAAGATAAATTAACCTAACAGTGGCAAGCAGGCTCAGGCAAGTAATTCTTTAAAGAAGTAGGATGATCTTAGGTTGCTTTCTTACAATGCAGCCTCATTACTCAATCCTGGAGCTACCTGTGAGGTAATCCCAAGAGCTCTTAAGGTGAAGAATAGAAATATCCCTTGTAAGTAGAATTTATTGAGATCTGCTAAATTTAGGCTACTGTTATAGATGTAGTACAGCTCTAGGGTTGAATTAGTCTCAACCAATTTTATGTGCCTAAAATGCAGTATTCCATTGTTAGTCAATTGTTCAGGCTTCTGTATAGTCAATGGAAAAGTTTCCTCCCAGAAGATACTTTATCCTACCTATTTTAGACGTGTCTCTACAGAGGTATAATTCAGCCTTTAGAGATGTCTGTATCCTTCTGATGATTGTAGCACAGGCTGGATGTTTTAATTACTACATTTAGGGTATTTCTAAATTCCTTAGTCAGGGCACTTTAAATTCCTACACAAAAACATGATCTGCCAGCTACATGACAAATAATTTACTTTCCGCAAATGTAATACACATTACCCTCCCCCCCTCCTTTATCTTTTTTTCCGTCACCATGGAATTATTCAGAGGACAATAGCCAATGCAGACGGTTGTTATAATCTGGTGAAATTATTACAGACTTTGGAAGAAGTAAGAGACAATTTTCCTTGGTAAAAGGTGCTTAAAAACCAGAGAAATTTAGACTCCATTGCACAGAGCATTACCTATGCACAATTATCCTGTATAAACAGAAGCTTTTGAGAGCTTGCACGACAGCGATGCCAGAGTTGGGTTTGGGGAACCGATTTAGACCCACAGTGGACAATGCAGTCACGATAACTCCATTGTTCTGAAGAATAAGAAAATTCCAATATTCACAGATAACATGAGTATTATAATGTTGATTATCTGAATCATAAAATGGAAAGATTATTGTAATTTCCTTTGGCAGTGTGCTTAGTATAGGAGGAGTGATCTCAAAGGAACAGTGTTCTGTCTGACCATATGTATGAATAGGTGGCTGTCAAGTTTATATCGCATTGTCTTCAAGCTGGCATCATGCCAGCCCTCAGGCAGGCAGGAAGAAGATATATGTGGAAAGAGGTAGTCAAATTGCTTCCCTATGGCTGCTTTATAAACATACATATGTTAAACACATTTATTAGGGCAGTCATCAGCAGCAAGTGCAATACCCCTTCTTCTCCCTTATGAGGGATAGTTGTTGCTTATATAGGAGTGAGAAGTTGGAAGCTGGCCCAGAAATCTGGAAAGCATATTATGTGAGATTCCCCACGGAGGATCATTTTGCTGCCAACATATCTTGCTCTGGGGTTTCAACACACCATCAATCTGGAACCTGGCAACCACCATTCCCCAGCTCACCTCGTTTCATGCAGTGAGCAGACACAGTGCAACTATTTGTCTCAGATTGCAGCCTGGCCACTCATGGAAGGGAAGGGGGAGGGAGGGAAACAATAAGTCTCCGGCAGAGCTGCGGTCTCAGTTGCACAGCTCCAACGAGTTGCTCATTGCAGCAACATGGAATGACAAGCTCACTGTTTTTTGTTGGACAACAAGCCATGGCAAGTGCTGCTGCTTGCACAGCAATATCGCCCTGAGAAAGAAGGAAGAGGAGGAAGAGCCCAAATGAAGCTTTCAAAAAAGTGCTGTTATTTACTTTTTAGTGTAAGCTGTGCTTATAGTTTGAAGACTCCAGAGAGTTTTACAATTCTCAGTTGAATCTCAAATAACTTCTACTTGGGAGTACAGCTGTTTTTCAGAGAGCATTGTAATCCTTATGGGAAGTAAATTACCGATTTCCTTTCCTGGAGACCTTGGCAAATGTGGAGGGAATATCTATGATCCACATTACATTGACCAGGGACAGGAGATGCCGTCAGCACATTCCCAGCATGGTCAGCGCTGCCTGCACTCATGAAGTGGTGGGAAGCTTACAGCCTTCGATGGAGGTCAGGCGGCATGTTTTGCCCTTGCTCCTCTCCTCCTTGCTGTACTTCATGACATATTTTGATGTACATAGAAAAAAAGACACTGAGGTAACAAAGAGAGTTAAAAGTCTAGCTCTAAGAGCCAGTGATTCTTGATTTTCCTCCTCTTTCTCAGCAGCAACTGATGATGCTCCTCATTTTAGTTGTTTACAATACTTCTGATTGACTCTTCTGAGTCTAAAACCCCTGTCACTATAATTATTAGTTCAGTGTAGAACTTCTGTCAAGTCATAAGTACAGTTGCAAATACTTGTTTTGGATGTATGCCTAGCCACTTGAATATTAACATGCATTGAAATTTTTGTGTAGCTTAAGGCAAGTCATTACCATTGTGCTCTGCTTGCAATAAACATGTTCTGTCTGTTCATCCCACATATAGATTTTGAGAATTATGCACAAAACTAGGCACTGTCTGTGCAATGCAGTTATGAGTCTTGCCAAAGAAGTTTGTACTTTCAATTAATGTAAAACAAAGACTGGAAAACACTCCATTGGAGGCCAAGAGCTGTTCCACCTAAGCAAAATCAAAATACCTTTATAGCTTTGTAGCCTGCTTAGGTTTTTACACTTCTAGTTTCACACTACAAATTGGAGCGTGAAGTTACAGGCAAACTTATGCTGGAGGTTTAAGGCAAGGCAACACACAGGCAAAGCACAGTCCTCTGCCTTCTTTTTTTGAGACAGATGGGTGTGAGGTAGCACCAGTTTGAAGCTCATCCAGTAGCACTAGCTCATGCTGTGATTGAGCTAATTAGTTCTACTAAAAGCTTGAATCTGACAGAGCTCAGATGGGGAGGCATGGCCTGAGAAAGGTGAATCCAGCTCAAACCCCAGAGCTGTATAGTAATTCAAATGGATGTTGTCTTTTTACTACAAAATACAAACCTGGGGGTCAGATCTGTAGTGGGCCACATTGATTTAAATCTGATGTCTGCTGGAATAAACAGACTGCTCCCAGAGGAGAATCTGGCTTTATCTTTTCCTCTGTCTAAAAGAGAAAAAGGTAAATGAAAACAATGAATTCCTGATGTGCGGCTGACTAAAGGCATAAAAAGAAATTCTTTTTCACCCATTTTGTTACTAGATATCACCAGGGAATATGGTCTTTATCCATAGGCCATGTCTGACATTTCAAAATGGTTTCATTTCGTAGCATATGCTCTGGACAGGAATCATTCCATGTAACATACGGCTTACAGGAACACAGGAAAATAGTGGATTTGCATGGGAATTCTGTGTTAAAATCAGGAATTGCCTTCACCTCCCTCACTGCATCGAGTATATAATAACTTGTTAGTTCTGTTTGTTAGTTAAGGCTAAAAATATATGCAACACAAAAAAGTAAAGTTGTCTTTACTTAGACAGCGGCCAATATGTCTAGATACTTGCTTTGCCTATTGTCACTCACAAATATGCAAAGGAACAGGAATTTTGGAATAGAGAATTATGCTGATCACTGAAGTCCCTTTGTTTCTGTCTTTTTCTCTGCCTAAGTACACACACACACATGTACTTATGCGTAGCAAAAGTGGGAAAAGAGAGTTTTTAAGTCTGAGTTTGCTTTCTGTATTTGCATCTGGCATTCATGTATGAACTATAAAGATATTTTTGCCCTAATTCACAAGTTTCATCTTTTGGTTCTTAGTGTGTAGCTTGGATAATTGATCTTATTTTTTAGGACATTTCCATGATCTTTAAAGAAGTCTAAGGAAAGCAAAGATGCAAAGAAGGACCTTAGAAACCTTGGCAACATTTGGAAGTTTTAAAAAGCAGGTCACTCTTTGGATTTCATAGAGACAACACTGAATTAGAAATAAAAGGTTTATAATGGAACTGAGTGACATCACTGCAAGTCTTACTAGTAATGTTTAATCTTAATATATTTCTTGTTCAGAACAAAATGAGTTTCTTGTAATGACATATGTGGGAATTTTAGAGTCCAATTTCATTTAAACTTCTGTCAGATAAAAACTATAAAATTTGAAGTTTAAAATTACAGGATAAAATGCTTCTGTAGCAGCTGAATTTTATCTTTGAACTAGTATGTGAGGTTAGCCAAAAAAAATCTTACGTTTTGTATGTACCTAAGAATATGCAAGAGTAATGAGTCTTCAGTTAAATATAAATTTTATCTTTCCATACAATTCCAAAGGTAAAATTCACCCTTCTAAAAGGAACAGACACTTGAAAAGAAGCAAAGGTCCTTGAAATGTTCAGAGCCACATCTCAGAGCAGAAGATTCTTTTTCCTTTGAAAACCTGAAGAAAGTAAAGAAGGTATTGTAAAGGCGTAAGACTAGGCCCTTCATTGATGTGGCTTCTTGTAATTTCACTAAGCTCAGGTAATCAATTATAATTGACATTAGGAAATGTTGTTTTCTATGATGTTTCAAATAATTTTTATGACATTGAAATTTAGAAGAGTCCATAAGTTCTTTTGGTCCTTAAAATAGCTTGCCCTTAAACTTCAACATTATTTTATGTTAGCCAGATTTATAAAAATACTATTATTCATCTTTGGTGTAAGAATTTTTATGTTTTTTTTCTTTTCTTTTCTAAAGGACTCTTGATATAAAAGCTTAATTATAAATGACTTAATGTTGACATGTTTTATTTTACAGCTTATAAAAACTTTTAAAGACAGTGTTAATAAGAAACAGCTGTAGAGTTGGCTCCTTTTTCATACTTTTCTCATGCCATCCAGAAACCTGTTTTTCATCTTTTGGTAAATATAGAGTTCACAGAACTGACAGAGGGTTGCTCTTGAGGGTGGTTCCCCAAGCATTTTCAGAAATTTCAGGCTCTGGACAGGAGCTACTTCCAAACACTAAATGAGCATGTAGGCTGTCCAGGCTGATTCACATAAGGTATGGATGCTGTGGTGTTCCACTGAGAGGCACATATAATATACCAACATGTTTGCCACTTCCTATTTTCTCCCGAAACCTGTGGATCTTGCATTGGCAACTTGTTTTTCAGAGACTGCTTTGGAGATGTCTTTGTTTTCTACTTACATTTTTAGGCTTTCTTCTCACAGAACTATCACAGAAAAAAGCAATATTTTTTCTTTAGTATGTTTCCTACACAGACATTCAAAACCTCCTTCTGTCTCAGTATCTGCCTTGGTGTTAGTGACCAGCTCACTTCTTCATGCCTGAGGCAAGAGGAGAGAGTGGCTCCCTCCAAGCCCCAGGGAGACTCCATTGCCTCTGTGACTTCAGCTTTACATTACAAACAAGCTCAATAACTTTCCACTGCCAAAAATCTTGCTGTCCCTCTTTCCTTCCTAGCTGTTTCTTTCTCCATCTCTTCCTGTCAGAGGAAATTAATAATAAACTAATGGCTGTTCAACTGCGTCAGTTTTTCCTAAACTGACCAAGATTTCTTATCCAAACCTTACAACTGATACTGAATTCATACCTTCTTTTAGACTTTGGTGACCTTGACACATGCTCTTCTTCCAAAAGTCATGTTCAGTCATGGTATATATTTGATGTTGTTCTCCCCAGTGTCCCCATCTTCAAATGGTTCTTCCTATGTGAACCTTCAATGCCTTAATTCCTTTCTCCACCTTTCACTATACTGCCACACAGGGCTCTGGTTATGAGCTCCTTCTTCTGCTGCACACGTTCTTGGATTTTTTATACACAATTTCAATTTCCATGCCTGTGCCAACAATCTGTAGATATAAATCTTTCATCTCTCATTCAGACTGCCTCCTGTTCAGTGTAAAATGTCAGACTGTCTCTGATACCTCATCACAGGTATTTAACTATCAACTCAGGCACAAAAAAGTACTTCTCCAACCCTTCACTTTGACTCATTTCTGCTTGATCATGCTAACCAGTGGTGAACTGTCCTGCAGGTCACTGCAGTCTGGAAAACTTCTTGAGTCCATTTTCCACTAGGTCCTTTACCAATGTATGCTTAATTCTCAAATATTTGTTTCTTCGTAACTTTTCAAAAATGCAGTATTTCATGTCCTCTCTCACTATCAGAGTTTTCACATAGGCTCTCACTATCTCATTTCCCAGTTACTCTAGTGTTTTCCCTCAGATATTCACATATAGGCTCTGCCTTTGCATACCAATCTGGTATGACATTGCAAAGATGATTTTCCTGGTGTGCTGCGTTGATCCTGTCACCCTTTCTTTTTCATGTCTACCAGTTCCTCAGCTTGTCTTGCATCAGCCCTTAGCCACTTGTCCTCAAGTCCTCACAGAATATCAGTATCCTGAAAATATTTTTCAAGCCTTAACCACAAAAGATATTGCTCTGGCTTTACGTCTTTGTGCAAATTTCTTGAAACTTCTTCCAAATCATCTGGCCCATCTAACCATATTTGTTGTTTGAGTGTAACGGTCTCATGACTTACATAGAGGTTTGTAAGCATCACTGAGGTTACAAGCTGGCAGATTTTTATCTTCCTTCTGAAGCACCTATTTCTCACAAAAAGAGGGAAAAAACCCTTTTATGTTGACTGGTGCAGTTTACATGTGTTCAGTTCTAAAACAAGAACACCAAATTTCTTTTCAGGATAGGTTTACTCAAGCAGACACAAATTTGTCAGCATACATTCAAACAGAGTAAACATTATGGTTGTATTATAGTTGTATACAATTACAATTTACTATTTAACATATATAACATTTTCTCTCAAATTCTGTATATGTAAAATGGCCTTCGCAGTTTGCAACTGTGGAAAAACAAAGCTGGTGCAAAACCACTCTGCGTCTAACTCTTCCTAGGTATGAATTTAGGCACATTTGACTTTTTCCTTGATGAAAAGAGAAAGGTAAAGTGCCTGTACAGAAAGATTCAGTCACCTCCCATTGCACCATGGACACAGGCATTTTGGAAGTTCCCATTCCTGAATTTCCTGACTTATCTAAGTGCCTACAATTAGGTGAATTAACTTGGATCCTGTTATCAAACATTATTTTCCTTTGCTTTTTGTGAAACAAATAAAATATTTTCTAAGCAACTTAAGCAATATCCAGATCTACATTTTTGTTTTTCCTAGACAGAAGTCACTGCATATAGGACTCTCAGTAGAGTGCTGCCTGAGTTTTAATCAGAGGTGGTTCAATGTGTACCTGGTGCTGCTTTTCCGTAATATTATATTTACTCTGGGTTCTTGAATATCTCTATCTGTACAGCATTTTCTCTCTCTTTTTTTGCTCTGTATAAAACCACAAAATTACCTTTTGCCTAGAAATTTTGGCTTTATCTAGTCAAATTTATATGATAGTCTAACCCTTGCAACATTCAGTTAATTGTATAATTTATTATTGTGACTTTGGAAAGGCTTGAAAATAGCCTTTCTTTCATAAAGTATGAATAAAAGTGTTCATATTTAGGAGTCTCCTGGCTTTGATAATTGATTTAACTTCTGTTATCAGATTCTTAAACAGCAAAAGCATAGTTTTAAAAGACACTAAACCTATTTTTTCCTCTCTTCATCCCCAAATTTATATTTACTTCTGTTTTACATATTACCCATGCCTGTATAAAGGTATTTTAAATGCTATTTTGGAAAACGGAAGTTGTACACTTCTTTTAATTTTCCTCAACACTTATGCCATTAGACTAGGAATAAATGAATTATTATAAAAGAGACATCAGCAATCTTTATTTCAGAAGGAAAGAAATTTTTTTTCCTATGTGTATGTATCCTTTTTTTTTTAATTTTGTGTCTGCATTTTCAGTCATGACTAAAAGTGCTGGAAGAAGAGAGCTTACTTTGCAGTCATGACTAGAAGTGCTGAATTATCCCAGGAGAAGAAAGCTCACTTTTGTCAGCATTCCAGTCCAATTTTGCAGACACGAAAGGAGATAATCACTCAAATGTGCATGTGTGCTTACTGGAACTGAGTCCAAACTCTGAACCTTTTGAGGTTTGCCCATCTGTATTATAGGCCTTATTAGTTAAAATTACACATAGCAGCTTGAGAAAGCATTTTTATGTTCTCTGGCTAGGAGTAGCTCAGTTAGCACACACTCGTATGACTAAATCTTTACTGAAGTTGCAGGACTTCTAATCTTAGTGATTTTTTCATTAGGCATCCGGTTCTTCCAGTAAACATTCCTTTTTTTGCTCTTTTTTTTAATGGCTTTCTGCCTCATATGGCCATAAACGTAAAACCAGGACTGTTGTTATTATAGGAAATGTGTGTTCCAAACAATATAAATCTCTTAAATTCTGTTTTTGCATTCTGCTTCTCTAATAATTAGTCATGTCTACAGCTCAGTAAAGGGCACTTCAGCCAGCCAGTAAGACTACAACACTAAGTTTCCTGGCACTGGGTGACTAGATAGTAAATCAGCATTAGAGTGAAATTTAGACCTGCACAGAAGACCCATGGTAAGACTAAAATATCTTTAGTTTTGGAACTGCAAGATATGAAATTAAAAATGTTTACTAGAATACATTTTTTGAGCTGATAGCTTTTTACACTGATAGTAGCCATCGTCCGAAAATAGCTTTCATTATCCAGGGCAGGGATGAATATGATTTTTTTAATTTAGAATTTTATCAGAGTGTGATAATTCACCTGCTAACATAGCAGCAGAAGAAAGATTATCCTGACCTGGGCAGGGGAACATGAAGCTCTTTTAAAGTTTCTGACTTACAGAAGTAGGGGCCCAGCTATAGAGAGTTTAAACCTTTCTTGGTTTACATTAATCCCTAAGGCTGTAAAAACATCTAATAAGGTTGAGTTCCTGCCCTGATGGCAGACATTGTGTTATTCCTCTGCACTTCTAGGTATAGACATCGAGATCCAAGAAGGTCTTGCTTTGAAAATATTAACTCTGAAAAATATTCATCCAGTGGAAAATGATCCTGGCCCCATCTCTTAGCAGTAGAATATTCCATATGTTGATTAGGACCTGCCAAATCATTGCCAACCTAAATATTATCTCTTAGAACTCTAAGACATTCACCCAGAACTGCAACTTCTGATTTTCACTCTTATAGCTGCTTAAGTAGGAAAGGCTGCTTTGGTTGTGTCTCTAACTAGAGAACCGCAATTTGAAATCCAGTGTAAATAATTCTGACTTGAAGATTTAATTACACATCCTGTGTTTTCCAGCACATGGGTCTGTATGAAGCATTCTAAAATTTCTGCCAGGTATGCAATAGGTAATTTAACAAGGTAGCACCTAAAGGTTCTTCTAGTGTCACATTCTGTGACGTACAGGGTTTTTGCCAAAATATTTGAGACGATTTTGTCTTTGTATGTTTGGGATTATCTGTTAGCATAAAATTATTCACAGGTTAGTCTTTGGTTGATCACAGAAACATTACTGCAACACTTCAAATTGACCAAAGGTTTAGTCTTTGGTTTAGCCTGGGCTTCCAGAGATTCTCTCAAGTTGGACAGGTTTCTTTGAATCTAGGAAAAAAAAGTCTAAAATATTTATACCAAGCAAATAATTATATTCTTCTCTGACAATGGGAAGACTTGATATTTCTAACAAAGAGAAGATAATAATAACCACTGACTATGGAGTAGGTCAAGGGTGTTTGCCAAAACCAAGGAACAGCTGTAGTATTTCCCTGTGTTACAGGGAGACTGAAAATCTAATAGAGGTTTTCCAGTCTGACCAAAATACTCTTACAAGTGTGTTAGTCCAGGTTCAGCAATCATCTTTGACTTCAATTAAAATACAAAAAAACACACACTAAAAATCCCACCCAGATTGCACTAAGTATTTCCAATGAAATGTGCTTTTTTTTCTCCTCTTACACAGATTCTTTGTCAATGAAAAGTTGATATTTTTCTTACTGATTTACACTGATGAATTGTTTAAGATAAGAAAGCAATTCTGTCCTTCGGAAGACTGCCACATATTAAGAATTCAATTGTCCGAATTATATTTTTCCTTTGCAATTCTGTCACTAGAAGCGAGTGATTTGTGTTGGCTCGGTCTCTGAGTTAGGTTTTTTTTTTGAGGGTGGGGCAGAGGAGAGTGACAGTGTGTGTTTTGGGAAGGGTCAGTATTTTGGGGAGAGAGGGAGGGAGCTGTCTTGAAAAAAAACTATATGTACTTAACCTATTTTATTGAAAATTATCTAGAGTTGATTTAGAAACTTAAAAATTGGTACTTTCTACTTTTCCTTTTTAATAAAGAACAATAATACCGAAAGAGTTGAAAACTAAGAATAAGACCCAATAAACTAAAAAGATATAGGTTTGCATATATACTGGTTAAAATAAGTGTGAATTATATTTCCTTCCTTTTTTGGTTTGTTTTTTTTTTTCGGGCTTAGAGATAAATCTATTTTATATTCAAAACAATTTACACTTGCATGATGTCTAAAGCATAATATATTTTTGTTTAAAAAAGTGAGGAGTATCATGAAATCACACAGTTCCAAGAAATGATTGCTTAAGAGAAACACTATAAACCCATGACAAAACCAGAAGAGTTAGCAGCAATACATACAGGTTCACTTAATAAATCAGCTAAGCACCTCATTGCTTAAAACAGCAGAGAACTTCTGTCTTTTCCTTGCACATAACTCAGAAGACATAGAGAAATTAGAACTGTTTTTATGCACAATTTACCATAGAACACTGAAAGGCAACCACCAAAGTTTCTGTATCGAGTCAAAAAATGTTCAGACAGGGAGGTTTTTGACCTTTTTACAAAGAAATGATAAATAAAACTATTCTTTTATAGTTGTAAAATTTTCAGTGGAAGACTTGAGTCTTCATTTGGTTTTCAATATTTAAACAGTAAATTTCAGTTCAAGAGGAACATTAATTTCTAGGGGAACTGTTAAAAGAGATAAGAATGCACTAAATCTTTGCTCTCAAGCCTGCTTTGAGATGCATGAGGGCATAGTTTCTGTTCCATGGTGAAGGAGTTTGGCCAATACATTTTAATGCATGCAAATGATAATGGGAGAGTCAATATAGTACTTGGCAAGCTTCCCATGGACATGGAAACAACTGAGGCAGAGCCTCTCAAGATATATTTCAGTATGAAGCAGTAAAATCAAGCTGGTCTGTGGATTTACTGCTTATTTTTACTGCAGCGACAAACTTACACAACTTGTTCCTGTTGAGGAACTGAGCAGTGTCTGGGTTACTGTGCTCTCTTGTATAAAGTGACGAAGACAACAAGGCTTTCTTCTGATTGTGATGATGCATATGCAACATATCTGGGACAGGTAATGCTACAAATATAGAACCTAAAGAACAGCCTTGTCAGTTAGTGCTGTTGGGATTTTTAATATGTCAGTAGTCACAGATTCCAGAAAAATCAGCCAAGGTGCATGTACAACACCATTTTTGACTGACTTCTCTATCTGTTGTAGTAGAGATTTCAATCTGCTATAATACTTTAAGGTACTGCAGAAAAGTTTAAACCACAGTTCAGTTCAAGTTCTGTAATTGTTTTAACACATCTCTTAAAGGAAGATCATGAGGCCTGTAAAGGCAATATGGTTGATTCCTCACAGTGCAAGTAGAATATTAGAGGTCTAGAAGAAACAAGACCAAGTGGAAAGTACTTGTCCCCCCAGATCCTTCTGCCACTGGGGCTGCTATGGCCAATGCAAATGGTTCAAGGGCCTATTTTAGGGCACAGCTGTGCTGAAGCAGGGAATGCAGGTCCACCTCTGCTTCCCAGCTGTGCAAAGCTTTATGCTGAAAACTGGATCTCCTTTTTACACTTCTTAATTCTGACAGTTTGAGGGGTGGAGGGAAATAGTAAAAGACAAATGGAGAGTGGCTCAGGTGTCCTTTTAAGGTACAACTTGCTGCTGGCAATTCAAGAAATGTTGGGCCCAGTGTGTGAGAAAGAAGACAGATATGAATCATAAAATCATAGAATGGTTTGGGTTGGAAGGGATCTTAAGATCATCTAGTTCCAGCCCCTTGCCATGGGCAAGGACGCCTTCCACTAGACCAGGTTGCTCAAAGCCCCATCCAGCCTGGCCTTGAACACTTCAGGGATGGGGCATCTACGCCTTCTCTGGGCAACCTGTGCCGGTGGCTCACCACTTTCACAGTGACGAATTTCTTCCTTATATCTAACCTAAATCTGCCCTGTTTAATACATAAG
>JANHGB010026608.1:0-32209 GCA_026283785.1 Coracopsis vasa
ACTACAGCTCTGTACAGTGCCTAGGACTCCACAGCTCTATTACAATGCAAGCACTAATTAGCAGCCCAAGCAGGCTTTGTGCAAGGGTTGCCAAGCCAAATTCTTTGCCTTGCACTGAATCGCTCTTCCTGCTAAGCTTTTCAAGTTAGCTCATCATTTACTGCAGTGTACTAAGTTATATCATAGAAATTGTAGAGGCGTGACTCCCTTCCACAAGTTACTTTTGAACAATAACAAGTCATCATATGGTTGCTCCTGTGCACTGATCAGCTTTAAACTTTAATAAATGATTAATCCTATTTAGAAGTAACTTAACACTGCCTTAATTGCATCTTTCCACGAAGTGTCACTTTGACATCCTCTGTTGTGTGCATTCATTGCAACTTTCACACGCTGTAAATTAAGAATATTTACACATGCAATTAGTGTTAAATAAATGCCTAAATAACTCCTTGAGGATTAAGCAATTAGATGGCATCATGGAGTACCCTTTGTACTTAAAGCTGATGAAGAAAATGATCTATCCATTTTGCATGAATCGCATACTGGGGTACCCATTGTGCTAGCAGGAAATGCTTGGATGAATTGCCAAATGCAGCTTTGAGTTCATACACACACCTTCTCCCATTGTCTTCAAAGAGAAATTAATATAGATAAGTTTGTGACCAGATAATACTTTATCATTAAGTTACACCCTCCATAAAAAAGTACAGGATTTAAGAACTTGGATTTCTAATGTCATAATTTAATTATATCCATGCCCCCCAAATATCTATCAAAAATACAGCTACGTGCACACAGGCCATTTACACAGCCAGTGACAACAGAGAATCCCTTTGTATCCTATACTATGGTGCATGAAAACTGTAGTCAGTATATGTGACAAGGTATGCAAACAGTCTTTGAAGGAGAAATACTTGGCACACAAGAGCACCTTGCAAGTGGGAGCATGTACTTTATGTATACGCCATAGACACACACCTAAAAAGCATACTGAAAATAACACCAGCCATTTGCTCTGCAATGTATGGCTGGTACTCACCAAAATGATTGGTTGAATACCAAAATGAACGTGTTGGGAGAGAAAAGGGCAATAATTTTTATGCCTTTTAGTTCAAGGTTAAAGTGAACCCGGTTCACTCATTAAAGCCTGTCATTCACAGGCAGCCTGAGGAAGAGGGAACATCTCACCTTGAAGTTATACCAAACACATGTAATTAGACACAAACAAGCAAGAGGTAGGCACAAGAAAGGTTAAAAATAAGGCAGCATTGGGAACACAGTGATCTTGGAAGTTACACCCTGAGCATTTCAGTCAGCAAAGATACAAACCCCTGCGCTTACACCAGCATGGAGCACTATGTCCTCCAACCCTGCCCAAACAAACCACTGCTCAGAGAGGTCAGCCCCAAAGCCGCACACCTTCTTGAGGGACTGCAGCAACAGGACAAGGGGGAATGGGTTCAAACTGAAACAGGGAAGGTTTAATTTGGATATAAGGAAGTTCTTTCCTGTGAGGGTGGTGAGGTGCTAGCACAGGGTGCCCAGAGAAGCTGTGACTGCCCCGTCCCTGGCAGTGTTCAGGCCAGGTTGGACACAGGGGCTTGGAGCAACCTGGTCTAGTGTGAGGTGTCCCTGCCCATGGCAGGGCATTGGAGCTGGATGATCTTAAGGACCTTTTCAGCCCAAATAATTCCATGACTCTATGACAATGAAGCCCTTTGTAGCCAAAAGATTCCCCGAAGCTGGTTACTGCTGGGGTAAAATGAATGTGGGGTAAGAGGTGAGCTATGTAGGGTGCGTTTCACAGGAGAGGAGAAGACTCTGTTTGCAGGGGAGCAGGATTTCTAAGCACCAAGCTTTAAAAAGACGAAATCTGTTAAAAAAAGCAACAGCAACAAGTAACCAACCACCGACCCCCAAACAACACATCAAACAGCTACAGGGAGGTTGTTTTCCCGCTTGATGCCGGCTATAGGAATTGTTTAAAAGGTCCCCCTGTGGATGCCAAGCGAGAGACGTCGATCTCGGAGTGCCAGCGCCACCTCCTTGTCACTCAGTGGCAGTCTGAGGACCCGGTGACCAACGTCTACGGTGGCATTTGCAGTGACAGAACCCTCACGGGTGTCTGGCCAGGGCCGCAGAAGACACACGCAGTTCGCACCACCGCAAAAACCATTCTGATTAAGAGGGCTGCTTAAAACTCGTGGGAAGCCATGTAAAATCAGACTTAACCCAGCCTCTTCCTAAGAAGTGTGGCTTTTTTCTTGATGTTGTAAGAATTTTTCTACTGGAAAAACTAAAGGAAGTTTAATCCTCTTTGATGTAAAAAAAATCCAATCCCAGTAACTTTCTTCAATCCAAAGCAAAACGTTTCTCCCTTGCAAGTAATTTTTCCATAAGTAGGAATTCCTTACAGCAACACTTAAAAAAAACCCAACCACAAGATATTAGTGGGTGTTAAAAATATTTTAATTGCATATAGGTCTGGTGGAATGTCATCTTTGAGGGATATAGAGTTTTATGATCTTTATAACTCGGAATCAGCAATTCAACACACTGTTAAACCCACAGAGGGAAGACCAAATCAGCCATCAGCTCCCTTGAAAAGAGGCTAATGGACCCTTTGGCCCACCAAGGAGCATCAGTGCCCATTGGGAAACCCATCCCCTTTTCCTGTGGTGAAAGGCTTGTGCCTGTGGTTGATGATTTTGTCTGTGTGAAATGAGCCACCAAGACAAAACAAATCATAACACTCCAAGAAGTCTAGAGTTATGAAGCGTGCCAAATGCGTGTCCTCAGAGCTCTAATGCTCTGGTGGCTTACAGGTACAGTGCAGAGCTGGTATCAGCAGTGGGGATGATTCTGTTTTGTTGTGTCAAGATACATTAAATATTATGAGAAAATACATAGAGTCCTGGGGAGGAAAGAATAACTTGTGAGCATCTCCATTTCACTGCTCTAGAACAACTGTCACCCAGGGGTTCTTCTGCTGCCATATACAATTTAAAATAATAAATACAATCCAATTACCTGAACCATTTTGGGTGCTCTGACCATTTAGTCCATGATATCAATACAATTTCACTTCAGTCAGCATATATCACAAGTAATAGCCTACACATTTGCAAACATCTTTCTTCCAATTTTCACCTGGGGTGGATGTGCAAACAACAAAAGTCCCAAAGCAAACACTAAATATTTTGGTTCTGTGTGTAATTAACATACTCCAAAGAGATTTTCTTTTCCAATACAGTTCTGCATCAGATGATTCAGATAACATTGCTGGATACTCATCTGAAAAAATAAGGCCCTGAACATTTCAAAACTTGCTCTCCCCTGCAATCCTGAGGTTAGAAGTGAAATAGCAACAAATGCAAAAGGATGTGACCTTTTAATCGCATCCAAGAATCTGGAGCTTGCCTATCCTCTCTGCATGGATTGAAGACATTCAACAAGTGAAGAGAAGCAGCAGAATCAAAAGGAAGCACATGCTGAAGTTACACATCCACGTGTATAAAGGGAAATACATATTTCCTAGGGTAAATAAAGAAGTTTGCATTGTAATTTGCAGCAGAGTTGGCTGCATGTGGTGTTAAAAATCTCTCTCACCTATATATTGTACCCATACCCTCTTCCTGTCAATTTAAGCAGCTTCAGCAAAGCTGTTAGAGAAACCTGTCTACCTTCTGATCTTAGAACCCACTGAAACTGCAGCCAGGTTGTCTCTGTTACATATACATATGTATATATAAAACTTGCACATACATACACATACCCCTGCAACTAGTTGTTAACTACAGAGAGAGAAAAAATGCAAATGGAAATAATAAAAAGGCAAAGATAGAGGACACTTGAAGAAACACAAAAAACAACAGCTGAGAATTTGATGAAAAAGTGACTATTTTCAACTTGAAATTGTTGATTATTATTGTGAAATACAGTCATATTTCACATCCCTCACCTTGATCTCAGGAACATTCAGTCCTAATACATTTAAATGCTTAAGAAGAAGTATCAGCTAAGCTCTCCAGCGAGTGTATTCACATGCCTTCCTTGGGCATGCGTGTACACCTTCCTCCACAGCTGGCTGCAATACACGTTTCCGGTGCATAATATGGACTAGGAGCAGCCACAATGCAGTGGCGAGGTAAATTCACACAGTACAAACTGGAACAGCAGAGCTAGATCTGGTGTCACTCCAGAAGCGGAGTGGCACTGGTGCTACTGAATGACTGGTGGGGCTCCAGGGAAAGGTGCTAAACCTCCTCTCTTCCGGTCCTGCTGTTGGGCCCTGCTCACCCCAAATCTCCCTCGCCATCTCTGGAGGAGACATCCCTGAAGGCATCTACACTTCTGGGGAGCATTTTCTCCCTATCCAGAGGATTGCTCCCATAACTGAAGATGAAGTCTGCCACAACCCTGCTTATTTCCTGTTAAGAGCCTTTATACATACATATGTATATCTATTTAATATCAATTACAGGGAAGATAGGGCCATCTTTCAAACTTACAATATGTCAACATATAGTAAAATACACTCCATTATGTAAACATACTTTGCAAACAGGAAGCAGCACTACAGCAACAGATCATTAAGAAGACTGCAGACCAACCAAGAATCAAGAAAGTAATCTGGAAAATGGAGGGGGAGTATGAGGGAAATCAGGCCTTTTCCACATTGGCTGGCATATCCTAAACCTCACATAGGTTCAGACCCTCACAGAAGAGAGATGTGTTTTAGGGAACTACCCAAGCAAGCAGCGTCATAAATAATCATGTATTTTCATGTTGCCTTTCCCTGTAACACCCTCCCTATCACTTAGTTGCCACTTTTTTCTCTCCTCAATGCACACAACATTCCTACAGAGGGCAGGGAGAAGATGGGGAGAAATGCTCAGAAAGCAGTTTTGTCTCCTTTGCTAGGAGCCTTACCATGGCAGAAGCAGGCTGAAAACAACAGTCTGTCTTCCTCTCTTTACAGGATTTAATCCCTTTCCTCTCTCTGCTTTCCACCTTGAAATGATATTATTAGGAAAGGCACAACCAATTTGTTTCTCAAGAAGCTGATGGGGGACAGCCAAGATGGGCTGCCAGCTAGTGGGATTTCAAGGGGAGAGGAAAACAACCTCTGACCCATCCCAGTTCTTGTTCATGACAAAAAGTACACACTGTAAGATAGAAAAGCCAACCATTTCAGTGTTGCTGTGAGCATGCTCATCTAGAAAGGGTTTCCTATCTCATCAACCAGCTGGTGGTGCTATATTCTAGTTTACCAGTAACATCTGAATGGCAGCTCTGCTTCTTTTTTACCTTTTGTAAGCAAAATGAAAGCCACCCTCCTTCCCCTGAGTATTCAGTAGTTTATAATCCAGGCTGTCCCAATACAACATGAGTATTCACAGAACCAGCTATGTTTTTTAACATCTGCTTTTCATTTTCTGAAGAGGAAACGAACACAATTTCCATGACAAAGGAGAATTCTGGGGTTATACTCTCATTTATCCACCATGTGTACACTTGGCAGCATATGATCTTTATTCTCTAGACTCTTAAGGAATAATCTAGGAATACTGCTCCTTGACAATACAAACAACTAAGGCTACCTATAAATAAACCACAGCAAGGATGGGGGGAGGCCCGCTTTGCACCCACACAGGGACTGCATCAGGGCTAGGTCTCATTCTGGCTATCGCAGGAGATCAGGAGGTCACCTCTTCTCTGAGCCCTGTTGTGCAAGCCTGCACTCAAGGAAGAGGGGCCCTCACATAAAGTACCTTAAAGAAATAGGCTTTTACCCCCCCATTTTACTGCCAGTCTCCCCAGTGGGGAGTCAAGTCTTGGTGGGACTGGGGAAGGAGGGAGGTGACCTCCATCAGGCAGCATGGCCCCTGCTGCTCAATCCCGGTACATGCAGCACTGGCTACTGAGCATCATTGCAAAGTGCTGCTCACTGGAGAGAAGAAAAAGGTTTTGTGTAAGCCATTTAACCTTAACTCCACCCTACAAATTTCAGACTGAAAGCCCAGGAAGTGTAATGTTCTTTACATGAATTGCAGGCACAGAAACATTGTTTAGTTTGTGCTATCCTCATACAGGGCATCCTTGCTGGCACCCACCAGATGCTATTCAGATCTTTTTTCTTTCTTTCTATTTTCCCCCTTTTAAATTTTACCTTTTGTAGCATCTCCCTGTGACTGTTTTTGTTTGCCTTGGACCTAATCCAAACAGCTATGGGAGGAAACAGGCTGCTTATTGACTTCTACAGAAGTTGAATTGGGGCCATGGGCAGTAATGGATACAATCTACTGAGCCTTTTTTGAAGGCTCTGAAACTAATATCAGCCTCTTGATTTACGTGTTACTAATAGGACAGGTACATTTTAAAAAAGACAACCTTTCTTCTTCCCTGTCTCTTGCCTTCTGCATGAAAATATTGTTCATTATAGAAAGATACATTTGCAAAAAGCCCTTTGGATTCCAAATAGATGTTTTATAAGGAAATAATTTGGAAATAGAAAATTCAGACACTAGTTAGAACTGTTCCAGTTTAATATCTTCACTGTCAAATTATGAGATTGACCCTGCAAATGCTTCATCATAGCTGGGGTTTTCTTGGAAGTGGAGAGCACAAATCAGTTGAGTGCATGTTCCAAGGTCATTTATAGGCAGATGCAATTAAAATAAAATGCCGTATTGCCTACCTCCCTGTAGCCTCCAGAGGCTGGAAGTGTCTCAGATTTCTATACAGCTAATGAGAGTTAGAAGCCTCAGTATAGAAGCTAAAGCAGCCTTTGAGCAAGGAGACGCAAGATTATTCAGTATACAGCTACTTGAAACCACCCAAGAGAAAACGCTGAATGCAAGACATTCTCCTAGATATTTACCCCTCCCAGGCTTTCTGCCTTCCAATCCTTGCTACAGGAAGGTTATCTTTCCCTATTTGAGATGAGCAGCCTGGGATACCTCTTCACAAAAAGACACAACCTTGTTTTTCAAAGACTCAAACAGAGATTACCCTTTCAAATGCCATGTGGTACCACATGCCATGTTTAATGTAGTAACATGGTGGTTGGAGTATTATTCTGGGAAGTGGAAACCTGGGATCTAGGTCTTTTTCAGACTGCAGTTGTCCAAGTATGTGAGCCATCAAAAACTGGCTAGAGAGATTAAGTGCCCAAATGAGAGTGCAACCCAGAAGCAGACCAAAAATAGCACTATTTTCACACAGAAATTTATTTATATTCATCTTACTTCAGCTCATTTCCTTACTAAAAAAGCTATTTTTGTCCAAACAAACCTGCTTGAGATTTGCCAAACCACAACAACTGAACTTTTTTTAAGCAGAGATTTGATGCCAGAGGTGGTCTTAAAAAAAAAAAAAGATTAATGACAAGAAACTCCTTGCTTTGTAACCTCCCTAAAAATAGAGAAACAAAAAGCTTAATGAATTTAGGCCATAAAACACAAAAAACATGTCTTGGCTCAAGGAATCAACCTCACTTTTAAACGTTGAAAACAAGCAACCTCATTCAAGGTGTTCATTTCTATTTAATAAGTTAATAGATTAAAAAAAAAAAAACAACACCAAAACCATAACATAAAGAGAAACAGGAAAGAAGAGTTTGAAGTGTCATTTTTACCTCTCTTCATGGTTGGTTATCACATAAGCAACCCCACTCAATCTGAGTATTTCTATTAATAAGGTGCTCAATATTGTGAGTAAGCAATACATAGTTTAGCCCACAGACAGCATAGCAAAGACATCTGGAGGAAAAAAAGAATCGTTGTAACCATACCTGTGAGTATTCATGCCTTTATCAGCATGACTATCAAATTAAAAATGCACCCAAGCAAACAGTTGGTACTACATAGGAAGAACACTAGAGAAGACCTAAAAAGAATTAAAGCAGTATGGCCAATAAGGAAAAAAAAAAAAATAAACAAAATCCCAATCTCTTCAAGCTCTTTTTGTAATTTCTTTGCAATATTTAAAGATCATTTTTATTACTCAAAATATTATTCAGCAGTTTAAATATGCCATGCAGAATGAACTAGACAGGATAGGTGGAAAATGACGGTACCCAAAAGGCAGTTTTACACTTAAGCACTCTTCTTATTTACAGGAAATATGTTTTTTACTGTCCACCGAGAAAGTTTTAACAACATATTCAGATATGCAGTCGTAGGTGAATCCAAGTTAAGATATTTCAGCTGTCAAGAATCAACAATTTTTTTGGGGTCAGTTCAGCAATAACTTGCCCCTGAGATGCCACAATGATTCATGGAAAACTACAGACTGGATGTTTCTTTCTGTTTGCCTTCATGGGCTGGCTCCATACTGGATTTTACCTTAAGTGACCTCCATAGCCTTCCCTTTAGCTGAACCATAAGTAGTGGACAATGGAAATCTTACAGGAATAGTATATTATGGGAAATGCAGTCCAGCTGCGAAGAGCGAGCCACAGAAAGTGACTTCTAGTTAGTACCCTCCAGTCTTCAAGCTTGTCTTTCCTTCTCCCAAGCCTCACTCATCTCAGCCATTTTTCACCTGACTAAACGAAATGAATTTTCCTACCTGACTGAAATGATTACATAACCTGACTGATTGAAAAATAAGCCTGTACATATAAACTACTCTTCTAACTTAAGCTGTGTCTTCTTCCTGTGGCCACTTTTAATAGTCTGTACAAGCAGAGTACAGCGGGGGATCTTGGTTCAGGAAACAATATAAGTGCTGCTATTAGCAGCAATTCTGCGGTGTATTTGTCCCTTAGGACCTTGTGAGTAGAGTTCTGTTAAGGCTACTAATTGAAGGTGAAGCACAAGGAATGGTCTACTCAGTCTACTCAATCTGTTCCTCCCTGTGATTTTATACAGCAGATAAATTGCACTAGGTCTGCTCTAATAAACAGAAATTTGGAATAAAAACAGGCCTAGAATATAATTTATCTTTTCCCTGTCCACAGCCAAAGCAAGTATTACATCAGTTATTATAGGTGCATGCATGTGCAAACACTCTCCACACACATTCACAAATGCACCTTTATATAGGGAACATATGAACATACACACAAGTAGAGAAAACTAACTCAGCATGTGGCACACAGACAGCCTTTCCTGCCATCTAACTGTGGCTATAAATGAATCATAACTCCAGCAAAAATTCCTGCTTTCAAACTCGTGGAAAATGTGATGTTATTTTTGACTTATGTCAAAGAAAAGCAGGGTGATAAAAGAGTGGGTACAGCAAGGTTCAAGTTCACCTACATTTTCATTCTACATGTCTTTTGAGAACCTTATTGTTTCCTTTTACTTTCATAGACTCAAGAATCACACTTTATGTTTATTATTGTTTCCTTATTGTTTCCTTTTACCTTCACAGACTCAAGAATCACACTATGTTTAGATTTGCTCTGTTTTAGCACACTACAGATGTAAAGAATCAATTTAGAAGTCTGTAATTTATATATATTATATATACATGGTAAGTATAATGATCTACAATTTGATTCTATCATCTGCATGAATATTCTGTCCCGTAGATTAAAAAAGCAACAAGTTTGAGCAAATTATATAGCTACCTTATTATTTTACTTGATTTTTGTATTGTTCTTCTGCCATACTCAAAGAAGGGAATTTAATCCTCAAAGAAAATCTATGTGAAAGGAAAATTACCCACTTTGCTGCCATAAGAATGAATTCCAACAACTAACACAAATAGCTTTCCAATCTATCCTCACCAGAACTCCTAGACAAAGATCTCAATAGTGGTGGCCATCCAGCGGAGAAAGGATGTGTAAAGGGCAGACAGCATTATAAATAAAAATAATAATGAAATGAGAATTCTTGTCCACAAGATCTTCATCCATGACAATGCTTGCTCTGAAACAAACTCAGAAGAAACTCTAGTACAATGGTTTTATTACTGAATTATATGCCACTCCTTCATCCAGCAGTCTAACTCGACTGCACATTCAGAGGCGGCTCACTCTGCCATCATTTCACAAGTCCAAAACACCAAAAGATGAAAGCTTGGCAAGACAGAAAAATTAGATCAAAATACTCCAGAATCTGAGGAAATAAAACTATGAGATGTGTAGCTGAAGACATGGGCTGACACACTCTTCTTGCTTGTCTCAGAATACCTTGTTTTCATAAATGTACTTCCTCCTATTCCTGCCAAAAAGTCTAAAGACAAACACTTGTAGCTAAGTGCACTCAAACCTCCAAACTACATGTACTCCATCCTACCACATGCCACATTACTTCCTCTGCTCCCTTCCATCTAAGAAAAGGCTAATGCTTTCAACAGATCCAGTCATCCTGTGAGCACCTGGGAGGGTGGCAATGCAGACACAGACCAGGTGGATCCCTTACTGAAGTCCCTCCTGATGTTCCTGAACCTCCTCAGATCCAGCTGCTTGAAGGAAGACAGGGCATGTGTATCCAAGGAGAAGCACCCACAAAAAAAGCAAAGCTTCTTACCCTTGTTGCGATTGACACAGTTTCAACAGCCAGTGCTCTAGATGCATTGTGGTGTCTAAAAACTGTGCAAAGGGGCAGCAAAAGATTTTCCTATTACAGGAAAACCTAGTTGTGAAAGTTTATACTGGTGTCACATCATTGAGCCTTTTTCTACAAGGATAAGGGAACAGAGGGCATTACTCAAGGGTGTAGTATGGGAGCTAAGAAATATTCTCTTTAACTACAAGGTTATTGCTTAAAACAGCGCATGCACTAACTTACAAAAAAGCACTTTCAGTTCTGCTGTCAGCTCAAGACCGATCAACAGAAGGTTCTCGTCGAGACCCAGTTTCTTTCCTAACTTCCTTTTCAATGCTGATGAACTACAAATGCAGTACTTGTACTGTAGGGTGTGATGCAACTGAGCAGTTCATGTGAGGATACAGAACTCACCTAAAATTTCAGGTATCTTTCTGGTATATAAAGGTTGTTTCAGGAGAGGAAAAAAAAAATTATGTGTGAGATTATAATAATTAGTGATTACTAGACTTAAGGAGTAGAATCAAAGACTCACAGACTGGTTTGGGTTGGAAAAGACCTTAAGATCATCCAGTTCCGATCCCCTGCCATGGCAGGGATGCCTTCACACTAGTCCGTGTTACCCAAGGCTCTGTTTAACCTGGCCCTGAACACTGCCAGTGATGGAGCATTCACAGCTTCCTTGGGCAACCTGTTCCAGTGCCTCATCACCATCACAGTAAAGAACTTCTTCCTTATATCTAACCTGAACTTCCCCTGTTTCAGTTTGAACACATCACCCCTTGTCCTATCACTACAGTTCCTGATGGAGAGTCCCTCTCCAAGCACCTCCAAGTCTTTTCCCACAGGGCTACTCTGAATCTCTTCTCTGCCCAAACTGTAGCTGTGTCTGGAATTGCCCTGACCCAGGAGCAGGACCTTGCACTTGGCTTGGTTGAACTTCATAAGGTTAGCATTGGCCCACCTCTCAAGCATGTCAAGGTGCCTCTGGATCCCATTCCTTCCCTCCGCGTACCAACTGAACCATGTAACTGTCATCAGCAAACTTGCTGAGGGTGCATCAATCCCCTTGTCCATGTCACTGACAAAGATGTTGAAAGGATTGGTCCCAATGCAGACCCCTGTTGATACCACTCCTTACCCAAACAGAAAAGGATAAATAAACCATGAATTACAGCTAGCACCTCCACCCACACATACAGACCTCTATAAACAATACATTTTTTACATACTTTAGTGTCAGATCGCATACACATGTCTATTCTTTCTACTACTGGGCCTACTGAAGCAGGGTCACTAATTTTTCACATCTAAGCCCCAATCTGAAGCCCCACTGCCATGAACAAAAATGAACAGTGGCTGGCACAGTGGAGTAGGTACACAGAATCAGATGGTACAATAACCTTATCAGCACTAATTTTCCTGCTAAGCCCTTAATGTCATAGATAGAGGAAGATTTTTATGGCCTCTGGCACACAAGAGTGAATCAGATTCAACAAAGGAGACACTGACTTTCATCTTAAGTAAGATATCCCTGCCTTTATGCTAAGGTTTGGGCAACACAAGTATTTCTTTCTCTCGTATGGTTAGAATAAAAATACTTCTACACATGGGCACCATTCCCATAATCTTCAGTGAAATTTCAGTCTCCTTATCGCAGAGCTAAATTTGGCCCACAGAGTGCAAAACTAAATTTGCTCAGCCAGTTTTCAGCAGTGTACCAGCCACAACAAAAATGGTACCTATGAATGATTAATCAGGAAGCTCTATAGTTCCTCTCCCACACAGGTCTTTGCAGACCTTTTCGGCATGACATTTTAAACAGAAATAGAATTACACAAGTACAGGTGCTTCTCCTTTACATCAAGAACTATGTTTTCAGTTGAGTATATTTTCACATTTGGATCAGAAAAAAGTTCACAGAGAGTTTCACTCCAGCAACTGAGTCAACACACAACATGCTCCTGCTTGAATGGAAGAAATATGCATGCAAAAAACTACACGGAGAGCTTGCACAGGTAATGAATGCTTGCTCGTAGAACCTGGGTGGATGGTGGGTAGCCTGCAAACTGTCTTGTAGACCAATTTTATCACTTTAATCTTTGGATCACACTTTGCCTACGGCTGCATCCCATGCTTTGTCAGTGGAGGAAAGCAGCACTCTCAAATACAGCTTATAGAGATGTTCAGTGTATTGTTAAACTAAGCTAGCTATAGCATTAAAGAATAATTACACAGGGCAGTCAGCCTACCAGACAGCTCAGCTGGGATTGTGCACTGGGCAGGATTCACATCCATTTGTATGCAGTGACACAGCTCTGCTGGCAGACATCCTGAGTACAGAGCTGGCCCCAAAGGAGATGAGGGCAACTGAGAGGAAAGTTTATACCTGAAAACTCTCTAGCATGAACTAAAGAGATTTTACACAGCAAAAGCCAAAGCGTTTTGTCTGTTCTACTGAAGGAGCCTCAGGAGCGCTGTAGGTCCTGGGGGCAAGTAGCAAGACACCACTCACTTCCCATAGAGCTAAACCTTCCCCTTACCCTACATGCGTGCCCCTGTCTTACTGAGTGGTGGATGTTGTCCAGATCAGTTTCTCTTTCGTCACAAGAAATATTTGTCAAACGTATATGGTACAACTGACTTTTTTTTTTCTCCTTTCATGGAATTAATGAAATATTCTATAATTATATAGCTTTCACAAAATAACATGTTTTGGGATAAAGAGTTTTCAGAGCTAGATGATACCTTTTGTAGATGAATACAGTCCTAGTGAGCAATGAGAGCAACAGGCAGGATGAAGATTAGGCTGTCTGGGTGTGAAAATGGTCAGTCAACCACTTTCATGTATGATATATCCTAACTTCAGAATTACATAGAGGTTATTTATTCATAAATGCTCATTGCATTTAGTTCTTGGCCTCTTGTGTGACGGCACCACCAAAATATAAAAGCCACATATTGTGGCACAGAAATAATAGTACGTAGTCACCTGCTGAGATCATTTAACACGTTGCTGAAAAATCATTACTGCCTGGATATCAAAGCTTATAAACTGTATTCCACTGAACCAAAAAGATTAGCCTGTGACTTAAAAGCAAAGCCTGCAGGACACATAACAACACAAATAGCTAAGACTGGGACAGATTTCTGTTCATCTGCTTCAAGCCCTCAGTCAAGGCAGAGACAGCTTATGAGTTACATCAGACCAGTAACGAGACAAGGGGGGCACAAAAGTACAGCTAGAGAATATACTGAGAATTCTTGTACAAGATAAACCGTTGTAGTTGATGTAGTTTTAGGCCCTATGACCTTAGTACAAAATGAGTGTAAGAAAAACAGGCTAGAAGAACAAGACGCAAAGTTAAGGAGTATCTGGGAATGGCAGGTGTCCAGGATGGGCTGTAGTTAAAGTAACTGATAAGTAGAAGGACAGGAGGATTGTTATGTCTGTGGTGTTAACAAACCAGTTTAGCTGGTATAAGCATCTACTGTGCATGCTTCAAAGGCTGCCAGAAGTGATGAAGATTGTTGGAAGAAGTAAACGACCCCCAGAGACTACTACCACATTTTTGAAGGCATGCGGGAAACTTTCTAGAAAATGATCTAATCCATATGTAGCCTCATGAATATGTATATATGCCCAGTGGCTATATAAGAATGGCTTGTGTAGCAATACGGAGACACACATTAGGAGGAGCTACCCCATGTCTCCCGGCGCTGTAATAAAGAATACCAGCTTATCAACTAGAAAACTTTGTTGGCAAGTTTGTTCCTGGAGTTTTCTCTGAATCAGTAAGTACCAGTAAAGCTTTAATTATTCAGCCCCTAAGAACAGGGATTTCATTGCATTTCTGAGAAACTGCTCCAGTGTTTAACCATCCTCTTAAGACCCAATCACCCAAGATGCTTGCTCTGTACCGAGCTACATAACTTCTGATTAACCAACAGTGTTCAAAGATGACCCATTTATACAAGATTTTTCTATGTAACTTCTCTACGCATTTTTTTACTGTGACAGAGTACAGAATTGCTCTCTCCTTGTACATCCTGAGATAATATTTGAATTACATTAGAATGCTTTGATCTGATCAAATTGAAAGCAAGAGAAAATTAATACCAGGAAACAGTTTACATTAGTAGCATAGGTCTGTGAACATGATACACATGAAATGTGTAAGATTACAGGTAATGAGGTAAGATAGGAGAATAAAGTCAGGATGTTATATTGCCCACAGAGCCCAACCAACCATAGCAGCACACTATAATAGATCACTTCAGACTTTTAACTAACAAACAAGTGTAACACATAGATACAACATGATGCATAATCCCTGTTGCTTAACTTGAGCTTTTCCAGCAACTTCTGGTTACTTAAAGTAAATATAAACCAGCATACAAGCCTATAGGGTACACCTACCTTCTTTCCATTTTCTGCATTGACCTTTAACATCACTGCTGCCTTACTAGATGTGCTGGAGCAAAGGAAGAATCACTTGAACTTGAAGGAAGAAAAACAGCCTGCAACCCTTCTACAAAGTATTATACCTTCTCCCCAACCAACCAGATAAAAAGCCTGATTTTCCCACAGCTTTGCAGGTTTACACATTTGCAAACCATTACCAGCTGATGAGGTAGCATTTTGCACCTACCTTGAACTCACTTGGAGCAAGTGCAAATGACTATGCAAGTAAAAGACATAGGAGGAAGCAGATCAGGTGTTTCAAATGCTTAGTTACTACACAACTAAAATTCAGGTGTTCCTCCTAAAGGACCACATTAGCTAAAAAGTTTTGATGTTTAAAGGCAGGATATCTGCAACACAGAAGATACTGAAGTACCAACCCTCTGAGAAATACTTATTTAAAAGTATATTAAGGCATGTTAAAATTCAAGTCCTTTTGAGCAAGGACTCTGGACACTAAATTACCAGAACATGAACCTAGAAGAAAAAAAATACAACACAAAATAGCTTTCTTCTGTGCTAGCAAACCAAATCAGATCAGAGAAAAATCACATGAGGCTAAACGGGACTGCAAGCCTGAGCATCAGGCCAAAGAGCAGTCAAGAGGGGAAACAGCAGGAGTAACCAAATTTGCTGTCACATCAGGGCATTCCAAAGTACGGTAGGAGGTTGGGAGCCAGAAAGCAGAGCAGAAGGAAGTACTGGCTGATGAAGCATCACAATAGGCAATTATATTGATATAAAACAGGTATTACCCAGATTTGAACCTGATGTTCATTTATTTATTCACAAGTCCAGTGCAGAGGTGCAGATCAGTGCTATATTGCAGTGCCAGTTCTGTGCACTTGAATAGCTCATAAAAACCCCAGCATACTGACGGATCTGAAGGTCTCACTGAAGTGAGCCATGTATAGAGCTATACATACACTTTGCTGCCAAACATGTGGGTATCTTATTTAATATAAAAGTATAAACAATAGTCTTTTTAATATGAAAGCATTGGAAATGTACTTAATGCACATAGTCTAAATTGTACTTAAAGCTCCTGGAGTGGTCATTCTCCAAAGATATTCTTTGCCTGCTCTGTGAACCTGCTTATCCATTGCTTTTCAACTTGGGAGCCCATTTACGCCAGCTCTTTGATTACATACAATGTCAAACAAAATACGAATGTTTATCAATTTATACCCACTTGGCATAGGTGCACTAGGAATGAAATAATAGCCAAGCCAATTCTTTGAATTTCGGGTTTTGTTCTTTTGATTCTTACGGGCTCTTGACAGTGAGTCACTTTTCCTATGAAGCCAACAGGATCAGGCCCCGCTTCTAACTCGAATCATTATAAAGGACATGGGAAGTGGGGAGGAAGTTTTTTCCAAGGAAGAATAAAAATAATCCGTGTCACTGTTGCAAACAGAAAGCCCATGGAGCTTCTCTGGACCAATAGTTACACAGTTAAAGCTCTTCTCAGCTGGTCTGGAGACATTTACTTTGAACAACTATAGCTAATGTTTTATTACTTGTTCACAAAAATACATTTAAACTGGAATCTGGAACCCAAAGATATGATACAGGAGTGTGAAATCTTTCATCAAAATCCTTTACAGTAAAGTAAAAAAGAAAAGGAAGAAAAAAGAAGAAAGACATATACTGTGTTTAATTTGAAGTTAAACATGCACAAAGAAAAAAAAACAGGTTTCCCAGTTTGAACTGCTTTCTCCTCCCATGTGCTTGCGTAACTTAAACAAGCTTTTATTTAAAACATGATCTTTTCCAGACCCTTAAGACCTCTGCTTGAATTAGGCGTTCCTGGAATTTCTGATTTGAAATTGAAATGTCTGAGCAGCAAATACAGCAGAATAAGCAGAAAAGCCCTGTGTTTTGGTAACTTTTTATATATACCATTCTTTATTACATGTATCCATATTAAAAGCTCTCTAGAAAGTTTAACTAAGGATTGAAATAAGGGTAACAGGTAAGATTCCATCCCCACTGAAGTACTCTGTTGGGTTTGGGTTATGGCAGGCTGTGGCGCATCACAAGATTAATGCTCCATTTTATCATTAGACTGCCAGAGTGTTTCTTTGGGCCACTGACGTATTTAAGTGCATGGCTAACTTCAGTTATGCATCCAATTCCTACAGTTTCAACACGACTATTCACTTGCTTTATGTTAGAGAAGTGCTCAACCATTTTGCTTGAATTGAGCCAAGCTCAGCTTTCACAGAGCTCCTTCTTTACTTGTCTGATCTATGTCATTGGAGAATGCTCTGGGCATCCTGGGAAATTCCTAAAGGCAAGATCAGATCTTACAAAAACCAAAGTTATAGAAAATAAAAAAGATAGAAACTAAAAGGCTGCCTCTTCAAGTGAGAAATCTTTAACTCTGATCATGTTCACTAAAATCTCTTGGGTTAATAACATACCAGTGGCCTTCAATTGAGTATCCTGGCTTTGGTGGGAATGTGACACAAATTTAGCTTTACTTGAACACAGAGTTTTGGGTTTTTTCCTACTCTTAATTCACTTAACATGTTCTCCCTTTGGTTTCATTATGGAGCAAATTTTGAGTGAATATAAATCCTGGGAGTCTTATTACCTAATTAAAACCATGTTCCTGTTCCACACATTGATGGGAAACTCATGTCTCAAAGGGTTAATAAACAGTATTTACACATTCTGTATTTAGCTCAGGGTACAACACCAAAAACATAAATAATGTCTTAGATGGAAACAGTAGCTGCAGATGGGTTTTAAATTGGGTTCTTAGTGCCTTTTACGCTGGCCAGAAATATGCACTGTATCAAACCAAAACAATGACTGTGTGACCATCCTTAATGTACAGTTATATTTAAAGTGTTCTTCCGCTTTTACAACTTTGTGTGTTTTAGGCTTATAAAATCATAATTGTAAGCTTGCTGCAGTGGGATGGCTGCAAGCAAGAAGTCTTGAGATAGGAGTGCAACAAAGATCTTAACAACTGAGACAAAATACAAGGATGAAATTACACTGCTGTGTACATAACAGATCTGGCAAAAAACTACCCCAACAAACAAACAACAAAATTAAACACTGAGGTGACAACAGAAAAGCAAAAACTAACAGACTGGTTTACCACTGCTCCATTTACAAAGCAAACACTCTACAAAATAGCATTAATTTGGCATTCACTTTAAATGAAACAGAATTATTAACTGAGAACATCAGCTGAAAAGTGAGAGAGGATCTTTCTGAGAAGCAAATGCTTCAAAAAGTCCCTTACAAAGGCATAAAATGGAACATCAGCCTACACGAGTCCTGCTAGTCCCCCATCATCAGTTCTCACATGCATAAATACTCTATTGAATCAAAATGGTAAAGTGACCTGGTAAAAGCCAACATTAATTGGGACAGCTGAATAAGACCATTGACTGAGGGGCTCCGTTGGCTGGGTAAAAGTGTTTGCAGGTTTGAACTAACATACAATGTGCTGTGGGACAGTGGAAGTTAAAGAAGCATGAGATGAATGCAGAAGACAGCATAACATGAATGAAGAATACAGCCAGACTATCTCATTCCCTATCGTAAGTAGTTGTTCTCTTTCAACAACTAAATGGCCTTGGACTTAACATGACGTTTGTGTCTCACTCTAACATCTTTTAATGGAACTTTAACTGACCTTTGAAAGTACCATGGAAGTGAATTAATTTTAACAGGCATTTTGTAAGAGATTAGCTTAGTGTGAGTTCACAGATGTGGGAAATGCCAATTACACATGCTCTTGGAGTAAAAATTGCAGTTTAGGATTGAGATTGCCTTGGACATAAAATATAAGTATTCATACAAACAACCTTACAGCTAATTTGATACACCACTTTGGAACTGCAGCTTCAGCTAAACTGCCTGTCTTTCCATGTCAGAGCAGCTGGCTCAAAAGGCGACTCCAGTATGATTTCAGATCAGACATAAACAATTCTCTACAGCCTTCACTTAAAATTTAATAGCTCAGTGGTTTTTTATGGGCTGACTATAAGCTGCTGTGGTTCTGCTAAGGGTTCCTTGCTTAGTATGCTGATGGGTTTGGAAGCATCCATCTCATCTATCTGCAGCCTTTAACTCCTTTAGTAAAGAGGCAAACTTGATACCTAGGAGTCCAGCATCTACAAACAATATGTAGGCCTGCAGCTCCTTACTTTAGATCCCCTCATGAGCAGGTTTTTGTGTTAGCAAACACTTTTTCTGCTTCTAAATCACTTAGGTATCATCAAATGTTTTGTCTAGCTAGTAAACATGGTGAATCATCTGGAACCTGACACTTAAGAGGAGGAGATGATAGGGATATTACCTTGAATTAAACGGGGGAATGATATGGTCAGATTTTCAGGTATTTCTACTTTTGCTGTAAGAGTTTATGAATGTCCTGGTTCAGCAGTAGCAGTCATTTTTCTCCTTCCCAAACCTGACCCAAATTAGCCAAACGGGTATTCCATACCACAGCACGTCATGCCCAGTGTATAAACTGGGGGCAGTTACCTGGAAGGGCTATATCACTGCTCAGGTCGGGCTGGGTATCAGTCGGCAGGTGGTGAGCAGTTGCATTCTCTTCCCTTGTTATTTCCCCTTATCATTATTATTATTTGTGGTAGCAGTAGTGGTTTTGTGTTATACCTCAGTTACTGGACTGTTCTTATCTCAGCCCGTGGGAGTTACATTCTTTCGATTCTCCTCCCCATCCCTCCTGGAGGTGGGGGAGGAAGGAGGCGAGTGAACGAGCGGCTACGTGGTTCTGGGTTGCCGGCTGGGCTTAAACCACAACAATGAATAAATGTAATTTGCTAAGACTACAGATCACTGAGTGGCACGTTGCAAATTGGCTTACCTAAGGAAGTCCAGACTCTCTAAATAGCGTGCAACTTATCATAGAATGGTTTGGGTTGGAAAGGACCTTAAATCTCATCCAGTTCCAACCACCTGCCATGGGCAAGGACACCTTACACTAGACCAGGTTGCTTCAAGCCCTGTCCAACCTGTCCTTGAACGCTGCCAGGAATGGGGCAGCCACAACTTCTCTAGGCACCCTGTGCCAGCGCCTCACCACCCTCACAGGCAAGAGCTTCTTTATATGTAACTTAAACCTGGGTGTCAGGGCTAAGATTCAGGCCTCAGTTTCACTGTAAAAGGTAAAGCTGGTGGCCCAATGCACGAGGTTTTCAGCCCCCATGCCTATGATGGGGAGATTTGCACTGCCTCTACCCTGTATGTGTGTGCTAGAGGACTACCTGCTACCATCCTTTTTTTCCCTCCTCCTACTTCTGAGTTAGGCTCAGGGCTGTCCCAGGGGAAACTCAACTCCCTACCATCGCTGAGATGGCAAAGTTGCCCACTTGCAGGAAATAATGCTTCAGCCACAGTATTTTCAATAATGTTTTAAAACAAAGAGGATTTCAGTCATACTCCCACTCACAAGACCTGGGGCTTGTTGTACAGGTGGTCGGCCTAGCATATAACCACCCAGATGATAATATCCAGGTGTCTTGTCTAGCTTTCTCTGCAGTGACACAGAGGACCTATCAACTATCAACTCCTCATGTCTCCTCCTCTTCCTCAGCTGGCGGCCCTGTGCTGGTTTTGGATGTGCCTTTTTTCACCTTTCAGGGGATGATTGTGATTAATCCCTCCACCTTGTTCCTCCTCTGTGAGTAATGAGGATTTGTTCACTTTACTTTGCCTCTCCATCTGGGTGATTTGAAAAGCTGCACACATGTGTGCTAGGATCCTGATGGCAGACTAATCCAGCTGCCATCAGCACATGCCATCCTTCTTGTAACCATTCTCCAGCTGTCTTCTCAGGTGTTTCTGCAATCAGCCTTACCCATTTACTCTCTGGAGATACTATTTCTATTACAGTTATCCACATCACCACCAGTTTTGGTGGATCATTTGATAAGCAGCATACGGAATTTTTCCTGTTGCAGCCTCTGTTTAACCAAGTTGAGCGGTCAGCAGGATGCAGCCTTTTTGGTTATTTAAAGGGAAGGGGACAGGTCCCTGCCTAATATCCTGGAAAATGAAGTACACCTACAAAGGATACAGCACCAGTAACTTATATCAGCAGATGATGCTGAATATAGGAGAAACAGAGTAAATTTGATACACTGGATAGAACAGCACTCCATAGCCAGAACAAGTGAAATACAGCCAGAAGAGATCAGAGTTAATGAGTATGGGAAGGAAAACAGCAAGCACAGCACAGAGCTGTTCTCTCTATTTCAGGTTATTCCATAAAGACAAAAGAAAGAAGGAAAGAGATAGTGGGCGAAAAACGAAGTGTGGATGAAGCAGAATTATCTGTGAGCACCCTGGAGGGAAGCTGAACTTCTCACTAAGCGGTGTGCAAGTTTGAAATAGAAAAATATTATGAAACAATCTTTGTGGCAAACAGAAATACAAGTTACTGCATATCTTGCATATGACATCTCATACAACTGTTCTTGGTCAGAATACCACAATAATAGAGACTGAACCACCAGCCCAGCACTCAGCCCAAATGGGCTCGCAGGACAAGGACTGATGGATGCATTTATATGGATAGCCACTCACTATTTCATCTACACTAACAGACCCCTTATTCATATTCTTGTCTGCCAGTGAATACAGGTCCAGGTGAGACCTAAGTGCACACCTGAAATTGAAAACAAGTGGTTCTCTGAATAGTTATGGCTGTCAGCATGAATCAAAGTCCTCTCCTGTAATGTACAGAGCAATATCCAGATTTTATCTGGGTCCAAAAGCTGCTGTAAGATGTATAGAAACAGAATGCATAGTGGCTCAAGTGTGAGAATTTCTGAGAAAAAGAGAAAAGGGAAAAAACAAAAGTGAAGTATGCAAGATAATGCAGCACAATGGTAAGGAACAGAGTATAAAGAGAGAGAGAATAAGCAGTTCCATCTCTTAACCCCGTATTCTGACTCTAGTACATCTCTCAAGTATCTTGCTCAGTTTTTCCCTTATTGCTCTCCTCACTCGTCAGCCACCACTTGAGTCGAGTAACTGCTTTCCATTCCCCTAACCTAGTTAGTTTTAGGAGACTTCAGGTTTTTCCAGACTGTTTAGCTCTCCTGAGCCCATCCAACAAAAATATAAGAATATTTATCCATGATAATATAGACATTTCTCTACTAAATGCTTAATTTTAGGGTTCATTGTTGCTACCCACCAAACCTTATACATTTCATACTCTGATAACTGAACCATGAAAATTACAGCTAATTTTGAAGCACTGCTGGGGACAGAAGGGAGGAGGAAAAGAACCCTGGAATTACAAAATTACTAGCACAGTCTGTTTAGAAAACTGATGATTTTCCACATATTGCTTTCTACAAAGAACACATGTGAACACAGTGACTTTTTTCTTTAGCTGGCCAACTCTGACTGTTGTGTCACAAGAGTAAAACCAATCTGTTTTCTGCAACGATTTTTCCTTCTGGTCGAGGGCATGAATCCAAAGACAGAGAGTTCTAACCCTAGTCTGAATCCATCCTCATCTGTACTGAAGATACTTGGTGCCTGATGGAAAGAAGAAGACAGTTATACAAATTGAATTTGTTTAAAAGTCATCTAGATACAAGAATAAATGTAAAAATCCAAGGTAAAAGAGAATGCATATTCTGTTATGTCTCTAAATGCAGATAAAAAAGGAAGAAGATATATGGTGTTAAATATGGAAATTGCTCAAGTTGCTTGAATTCATTAACTATTCCCTCCTTTCTTTATAATGAAAATTATCAGTCACCTCTTCCAATAAGTGAGGTTTTTGTACCTAGAAATCATGGACCAAAACCTGCTTGTATCCATCTCCCACTATTTCCATTTCAAGACAAAGTAATAAGAGAATATATTCCTAGAATGATGGCAAATGATCTCATAGTACAGGATGTGTGCCATAACTTCACTTTAGCTCGAGAATGTTTAACAAGCCCTGCAAATGAAGTTTTGTTCTACCAGGAATGCTTTAGTTCTGTCTTTTACTTGTCAACCATGAAATCAGTTTCACCCTCTAAAAGTTCAAATAATCTGATTTCCTGAAGAAAAACAACCTGAGATTATGTTGTAGCTCTTCTAAATCAGTAGCTCCAGTTCAGGTATTGAAACAGCATCCAGTCTCTGCCCATGTTGAGCAAATTAATTAAGGCCAGATAATCTGAGGTGGTCCAAAGACCAATGGAATAAAAGGAAAACCTCCTTTCTATTTCAATTATCTTTGAATCCAGCCCTCCAGCACTGGGTCCAAGCCACGTCCAACCCCAGCTTACACTCACTGCTCTGTCTAACCACATACTGTCTCGGCTGCAGGTACAGCAAAACTGAAACAGTTAAGGAGGTATTGAGCTATTCCCCGCGCAAACACTGCAAAATGTAGTGCTTGTGCTTGGCTTTCTGGTGGCCTCTCTCCCCCTCTGAATTTCAATAGTGCCTTTAGGAAATAATCTTTTGTTTTCTCAAATATCTGGATCTTTTAAGACTTTTGAACTGAGTTGGAAATAAGTAACATCTGTAGAGTGATGGAAATACCACTTAAGTAAGCTTTTGGTTCAGAGTCTTGGAACTGAGTCCAAAGGGAAAGAAGATTTTGTACCTTAATCTTAAAAACAAAAAAAAAAAAAAAAAAAACAAAACAAAAAAAACCCCAAAAACTTAGTTCAAAATAGATTGTGCTTACCAATGGAAAAACAAACAAAAAACAGCTAGTCCATTCAAGCGTACATGATGTACTCATTCTGAGTAGCATGTGTGCCAAGAACATTTTCTACTATACAATTCCCTTACTATGTATAACTGTATATTTCATTTTGCCTAGAAATAACCTCACAACATCACACAGTAGAAAAACAAAGGCCAAGAAGATTAACTACCCGCAAATCAACATATTGCTTCATGGGCTTGCAAGCCAGCGCTTCAGATGACTGGGAAATCCAAGTCTATTTTTAATATCATATTTGTCCTCCCACCAGTGCTTCATTAGCATGATAAACATTGTAATTTGTGGCTCCAAAAAGAAACCTACCTGGGCAAAACCATATTTATGCAACTCTAGAAGCACCAGGAGTGGAACATGTGTACCCACAAATTTAAACAAAACAGTAATAAACAAACAAATGAGTTTCCTTCAGTGTTTTTATTTATGCTATACTGTGATATTATCTTTTGGTATTTAGTGCAACTACAAGACATAGAAATCAAAGCTCTTTAGTTAGTTTGTAAACTCCCACTAATTGCTGCAAGCAATTCTGTTGTCTGCCGAATGTATTAATTTCTTCTATAACAAAATACACTGTGTGAGTTGTTTACGAGGCAATCTGTACTGCATTTCACTTCTAGTATGTGTACTATTTACCCCAGGCTTTCCTACTCAAAAAAAATAGGCACTATTGAGAGACAAATCTGAAACACTGTGTTGATCCGTGGGTATATACTTCATCAGCTTAAACAACTGCCACAAATAAGCCTGGTGCCCAAAGCAGACAGAACAAGGAAGCAGAGCTGATGAACGGATGAAGTACGTAATAGAAATGGCTGCACAGAAACACAGCCTAAGTGTAACCAGGGTTATGAATTCACAGCAAATAAGTACAAAGACTCTGAAACGTTTATCTTCTTCCTATCACCACGATCAGCCTGTCAGCTCTCATCACTTGTACCATATTTGGACTTCTCATAGAATCCTAAAATCATAGAATAGTTAGGGTTAGAAAGGACCTTAAGATCATCTAGTTCCAACCCCCTGCCATGGGCAGGGACAACTTGCACTAAATCATGTCACCCAAGACTCAATCCAACCTGACCTTGAACATCGCCAGGGATGGAGCATTCACAACTTCCTTGGGCAGCCCATTCCAGTTCCTCACCACCCTCATAGTAAAGAACTTCTTCCTTATATCTAACCTAAACTTCTCCTGTTTAAGTTAGAACCCATGTATCCATTATAGATATAGACTTGATTTCTTACTGGATAAAGCCTATGCTGGCCATGAGTAGGTTTTATTTTCCCAGTTTAGCTTTCTGTAGAGAAGAATTTGGCAACAGCAAGTTTTGACATTTCTTACTTTGAGAAATCCAACAGTGATGGTTTTCTGGGTTCAGCAGTAGCAATTACTGAGCAACAACTAAAAGTATCAGTGTTATCAGCACTGTTCCCAGGCTAAAAGTCAAAAGCACAGCACTGCACCAGTTACTAGGAAAGAGAAAAATAACTGCTACTGCTGAACCCAGGACAGAAGGTCAAACAACCCTTTTAGGAAATCCCCTCATCCGGAGCTCAAAAAACACATCAACATCTCTCTTACTTCCTTTCTTCTATTTGTAGATCAGAAAAGAGTGCACATAATTAATATTCCTCCTCCTTCCTTCAACTCTCCTAAAATAAACTGTGTCACCCTAAACTCACAACAGAGGAGCATTTCTTCAAAGCCTGAAGGGGTCTTTTTCAAGCTAAAAATGTTTATGAAACAATGCGGAGCAGTTACTCCCATGTTACAACGCTAATATTTATTTGTTGCTTGCATAGAAGTATGCAGACAGATAGAACCACTGGGAGGACAGAGAAATACATTTCTCCATCTTTCTGATATACTGCTGACATCTGCCTCAAAGTGGTGGAAAACACCTTGGATCTGTTATTCCCAATCTATGATATTAAAAATTTGGAGAAGAAAAGAAACAAAGAAAGTTACACAAAATCAACAATGTTCATCAAGTGTCCACTGGAGAATAAAGGAAATTACTTTCTAGTCTCTGCCACTTTTTTCTTGTTCTTTCTATACACTGGTATATCCATCCTTTTAGCCTGAAGTAAACAGGGCTGACAGTTTAGGATGTTTGGCTTTCCTCTGGGAAAGCTGGAGAGCTCCTGTTCACCCCGTGTGCAGCATATCCGAAACAGTACTACATCTCACCTTGGTGAGGTAAATGTGTGCCAAGGTAACTGCTTACTATCACCAATGCTCACCACAGAAGAGAATGGCTGTGCAGTAGGTTGTACAGCACATAGGTCTGTGTGAACCATGGCCTGATCCTACAAGTTTCTTGTGTGGAAACAACTTCCTAAAAAGGAAAAAATCACAAGATAATAACTGAAATCCAGAGCCACTGTCACCTTCAGCATTATGAGCAGAGCCTAAATATTTTTATAAGAATATTCCCTTTATTTAAACTCAACAGACACCCCATTATACTTGGCAATTCAGCATAAAGTCTATAGACAAGAACAATGCTGTTGTTTTACAAGAAAAAGCAGATAATTTGTATAACTGAATCGTAATTTGAAGACCTCTGTCCTTTCTGAGGGGGACCAAGCTCTGGCTGTAGGCCCGGCAGGATACTGTGTGTGGTTGTGGCTGTGCCTTGTTGTTTCATGGCAATGGGTGCATGGGGACACATGGAGGTTTTTGTTGTAAAGAAACAGTGCTGGTATCTTCACAGGAGAAGGTCAGCTCTATTTCCAAATGTAGCTCATTTTTACTCAGCTTCTGATGAGAAAAAAATAGTTATTTCTGAAAACTGCCAGCACCATTAATTTCCTCAAGACTTTTTGTGTCACATTCAATACCATAGTACCTGAGTGTTTCATATGTATTCATTATCTTCACAGTATAGTTTCCATTTTGCAGCTGAAGTACTGGTAGCAATCCACTTTTTATAGTTGTGACACCTGAGACTCTCACCATACTTCTATGCCCAAAGTGTAGGTCCTATTACCCCCTGCTGTACCTTTAAACACGGCCCAGAAATAAGAAATGCAAAATTCTCAGTCATGTTTGATAAAGTCAACGTTTTAGTGACTTCAAAGATGTTTTAGTCACTTGTTTAGTGTCATCTCATAGGAATTTTGGGAAAGAGATGAGCAGAGACGAGTAGTCTTCCAGTAGTCTCTTCCAGTAGTCCTCTGCCTCATTGGATGCAGATGAAGGCGTAATCTTCGAACTCACATCCGAAGGCACTAGCTTTCTTGACTTCACAGCTCTGGTGCATCCTGAGAACACACATATCTTGTGTGCTGAAAAATGCAAGGGACTTGTGACTTTAAAACAAACTATATGATTACAGTACAAATGTGTGACCTGAACTGAAATTATACATGCAGTCTCAAACTTCATAATTATTTGCCTCAAAAACCTGAAGAATGTTTTATTAATGTGAACTTGCACATGTAGTGCATATGCATAGCATTTTTAGGGGGAATGAACCTCTCAGCCTCACTATTACACTAACCTTTTTAACCAAGCATACGAGAAGATTGAAACTAGAGTAAAATGGAGTATGGAATAAAAGTGAGAGAGGGAAAAATATATTCACCAAGCATCATATTAATCTCTATAAGAGGACATTATAAGTCCAAACAGTATTAATCCAAATGCCTCCTACTTTCAGAGTCCAAATAACATTAATGTGGCAAAAATACCTTGTGCTGAGAGTGTAAAATTTACATTACTTTTATTAATTAGCTAATATTTTTAACTTTCTCTATTAATGCAAAATAAAGCTTAAAATAACGTATTTAGCACAACACGAAATCCAGTTTCACTCCACAAAATGTGTCTCTGCTCAGCTAAATTCTGTTCTTTTCACATGAGCAGGCAACAGTTACCATCCACAGTTCATTGCCTAAATTGACTGTGTCCATCACAAGGAAATGTACCAATTCAGTCAACACTTTGTTTGCACACTTCCTTCAGCTCAAAGAGTTCTAAGTCTTACACAAATATGATTTTTTCTTTGATTCCTTGTAAATTACAAGAACTTACAAGTACTAATGTGCTTATTTAAAAATTACTAAGGGAAAATGCTGGCAGGCTCTACAGAGGTATTATTACAGTGAGTATAAACCTGACTATCTTGGCCTCCAAATACAGCTAAGAAAACTTATTAGAAAGTTCTTCCTGGAATGAAAAGGTGCCAAGTGGTTTAAAGTTGCTGATAAGGTTGAAAGAGATTGTTCCAAGGTTTGTAATATTTAGGCAGCACACAATCCCTTGGGAAAGTACAGGAAGATTTCTGTCTTGGTGAGAATAAGTATTTCTCAGAGCTCCTTCCTAGGGAATATATCCTCCCTGCAGGAGTCAGAGGCTGCATGCAGCTGCAGCCTGCTCCTGCAGAAGGATCCAGGAAGCCTGTGTAGTGTCTGTTTCCCAGTGAAGGCATAAACATAGCTGCAGGAAGTTTCTTAATGTACACAGTAACAGGCACAAACTCAATCCGGAGTCTCAGATCTAAAATCTTCTGAACTGCTTAAGCCAAGATCCAGAGCTGACTGTTAGAATTTCTCCTCTCTTTGTAAGTGGCTTAACAATTCTCTCGCTCGCCCTCTTAATGCAAACAGTTCTGCAATTCAATTGTTTCTAAGTTTGAAGGGCAGAACTGGAATCTGTGGCTTTAGAGGTTTCTGCAGAAGCCTGCCTACCTCTGCATACCTGAAATGTCTTATGAGGATATGTTAGCTGATTCGTTTTTACTGACAGTATACTAATTTTAATCCTCATTCCCCAGGACTTCAAGAAAAGTCTAGTTTTCCCAGTGAACTAAAACAAGTTCAAAAGGGCCTAGATTTATTTAAGAATGGCTAAATATGAATAGAAATGACATTTTCAAACTTGACAAATTCTCTTTCAGCTGAAGCAATAGGGCGTAGGCTGCTGACTCTACAGTGGTCATTGCCTGCATGCACAAAGCATGCTGGTGACTGACCCCCTTGTCGCAGTGGTCCAGCACTTTTGTAACAACCCTCTGGAAAAAAAAACCTAGCATTTTTCAAGCAGAAGGAGAAAGATTTAATAACTAGTCATTTCATCATGATCCCAAAGCAGCAAGAAAGAGTTAACAGGAGAAGCCGAAATGTATTTTCTTCCCATGACTTGAATAGCCCATGTGATATCATAAACAGCATTTTCCTATCTAAAACACCAAGGCATTAGGAGAATGCTTTCTACTGTTCTGAAATTTAAGACTCCCCATTCACATTGCAGTATTACAGCTGTCAAACTGTTGGATTCTTTCTTCACCAGAGAAGAGTGTTAACTATCAAAGACTAAGCAGAATCTGCTCCCTAATCAAGAGCTTTAAAATCAGTAGGAACCCCAAAGCAGCTGGGAAAAGATGAGAAGCCAGTTTGTTAGGATGCACAATGAGTGTCTCACTGGACTCCAGCTACAGAAACATCATTCCACCCCAAGAGAAGTGCAGACAAAATGGGACAGACTAGGTAGGTTGGATACGACCCACTCAGGCAGCCTTTCAGATCTTTACACATTTTTAGAGCCAGACTGAGACCAAATGTTCTTGGAATTTCTGAAGCATTGTTTTTTTTCAGTCCCACTGCCCAGCTTCAGATGGGAAACAGAAGTGCTGAAAGCTGCAGGAAAAACGCTCCAGCCCAGTTTGACAGTCTCAGAAAATCTGGAGAGCTTTCAAAAACTTTGGATCAGTAACTGCAGCTCTTTCTGAACCAAACCTCTGAACTTTTGAAGTCAGGCCAGGAGTCAGATCCTTTGCTGACTTTCTCCATGAGACAGTTAAAACGCCGAATGTACATGTCTGAGTGGTTACGATCAGACATTACGTGAACATGGGGACACCACTTCCTGCTCACCTGGAGAAGACAATAACAGTGTCATTGGGGTAATTTTCCTTTTCCTCTGGGAACAGCCAACATGGCATTCTATTTGAGATCAGCAGTTAAGGCTGCATGGATCCACGACCCCTACCAATCCCTGCCAAATGGGAGTGAGTGCAATCCACTGTACCTTTGAGTCACTGAGCCCTGAGATATCTACTGAAATACCAAAGGTTGGTGAAGACCCTTTCCTGCCAGTCTGCTTGCATCAACAGGTCCTCAAAGCCTGGAACAGTTTGTCCTGAGCACCATTTGTCCCTCTGAAGACAGGGACATGAACATTTGACTTGAAAGGCCAAGCTCTTTGCTGTCCTGTCACTGAGGCATGACCAACAACAACACAGAACTACTGAATCACCACCGCATGATCCCCAACTTCAGACTTGAGAAACACACCCTGACTTTGGTAAATGAAGCAAACAAGCAGCTGAAAACTAAGACCCAAACTTGTACCAAATGTTTGCTCATCAGTGTTTATAAAATGCTCTAGCAAATATTTGCCTTTTATATTTACATCTAAACAGATGGATGAAACAGAAACAGCAAAAACAGAGGACTCAAGTAGAAACAGTTACCTACCAAAATGCCAGAAGTGGGTAAAAGTCAGTGCTTTTTTTATAGACAGATAGATAGATTAAATCATCAAGAACTAGCTTGAATAGCTAGTTGAATACTTGACAGTTGTAAACATATATTTTCTATCATATTTTATCATTTTAATTAAGAGGTCATTGTGCATAGACTGTCATTATTAGCTTACTAGCTCAGGACAAAATTAGCTATGCTGACTTAATTGATGCTATTTACTTTTGCAGTCCATTGGCAGTCAGCCATCTTCTGTGAATACCAGCTCTCCAATTCATCATGATGTTCCTTTAGCTTGCCAGAGTTCTCTGTAATGGCAGCTGCTATCTGATAACAACTACACGTGATACACATGGTGTATCAGCAAAAGAGCAATCTCTCTCTTTACATTTAATAATAGATTATCACTCCAAGCAATATCCCGAGGCATGATCTTCTGAAACCTCTTTTACTCTCATTGACTTGATCAACTTTTAGTTAAAGTCAGTCCTCTTTTTCTCTCTAGTGATGCAATGCATCACACAAGACCTATTAACCCCACGCACACACACACAACCCCCCACAACCCTCAATAATCGCTCAGGTAGTATCTATTAAAAACTGGCACACATTTCTAATTAATCCCTTTTACAATCAGGTTAAGCAGACTCAAGTGTAGAAGGTGAGTGGGAAGAAGTGTGAGAAAAGTGTTGCTTTTCTGACTCCAAAAATGTCTGAGGCCCATTCTTGTTCCTCCCAGAACACTGCTGCAGGAATGAATGCTGCTATAGTTTTTGAGAGGAAATTCTCAAGCCCACTCATTCTGATGGCATGTTATGATGATCCAAAAAGGCAGTATTTGCAGAACTGAAAACCAGGGAAGAGTACATAGTATTTTGCCTTTGAAGAAATCAGCTGGATGTGGGCCCTCTTTTGACTCACCTTTAGCTTTCTATGTTTCATATCTGTTCTTGCTGGCCTGGCTAACATAATATTTGATTATTATATTTGTTATTATTTCACTGTTTAATGGCTAACAGATGTGAGGTGGTTCACTCGACCTCCTGTCACTGCATATACGAAAGTAGATATCTCCTTGCAGCCCACATACACAGAGCTGGAAGCACCATCTCATGGAAGTCTAGCAGAATAGAGAAAAAGGGTATACTTATACATTTATGCGCATAGACATATGTCTATATATATGCAGATATATACATATTAATAAGGAAATGTGAGCTGAGCAATGAATTGATCTCACAAAGAAATTTAAGATTAAAAATATATTCTGCAAATGCATGTGCTGATTCAGAAGCATTACTTAAGTGATTTGCTAAGGCACATGAAAAACAACAAGGTGCTTGGTGACAGCCAGCATGGCTTCACAAAGGGGAAATCCTGCCTGACCAGTTTGGTGGCCTTCTATGATGGGGCTATGGAACTGATGGACAGAGGTAGAGCAGTTGATGTCATCTACCTGGACTTGTGCAAAGCGTTCGACACTGTCCCACACGATGTCCTTGTCTCTGAATTGAAGAGACATCAATTTGATAGATGGACCACTCGGTGGATAAAGAACTGGCTGCATGGCCACACGCAAGGAGTTGTGGTCAATGGCTCAATGTCCAGCTGGAGTCCAGTAATGAATGGTGTCCCTCACGGATCGGTGTTGGGACCGGTCTTGTTCAACATCTTTGTTGGTAACATGGACAGTGGGATTGAGTGCACTCTCAGTAAGTTTGCCGATGACATCAAGCTGTGTGGTTCGGTTGATACGCTGGAGGGAACGAATGCCATCCAGAGGGACCCTGACACACTTGTAAGGTGGGCTGATGCCAACCTCATGAAGTTTAACCATGGCAAGTGCAAGGTCCTACACCTGGGTCGGAGCAATCCCAGGTACAGGTTGGACAGAGAAGAGATTCAGAGCAGCCCTGTGTAGAACGACTTGGGATGCTGGTCGATGAGAAAATGAACATGAGCCAGCAGTGTGCGCTTGCAGCCCAGAAAGCCAACCGTATCCTGGGCTGC
>JANHGB010026620.1:0-11214 GCA_026283785.1 Coracopsis vasa
TGGCAGCGCCTTCCCCGGGGCAACCCGGCGTGAGGGGAGCGGCGCTGCGCGGCCCCCGCCTCGGCCAGGTGTGAAGGCTGTGAACGGGCGCCCCAGCCCTCTCTGTCCGGGTCCGGCCTGCCCGGGCGGGAGGGACGCGTTGGTCTGCGTCTCCTGGGCTAAAAGCTGTCGAAAACGTCGTGTAAAGCAGTGGCGTGACCACACATTAACAACGCTCGTGCTGTTAGGCATAAAGCGCTTCAATTCGCTGGTAGCGAGTTAGTGTATGGCATGTGCTTGGCTTGTCTGGCTTGCTTGTTTTCCACACCTCAGTCATGAATCGGCGATGCGCTTGTGGGATGGAGGCTGAGAACCCTTTTGGGTGAGAGTGGAGTCTCCTCCATCCTCACCTGGTGCCTGGACAGCAATCCTGCGGGTCGCTGGTGGAGAATGTGGTGGTAGGCTTAAACCCTATCACCGGGGGGACAACAGAGGGGTGTCTGTGTCAAACCAGTGTTGCTTTCGCCAGCAGCAGGGCAGGTGAAGAGAAGGTGCTGTGGAAGGCTTCGCTGCAGTGTGGTGTGGGTGGCCATGGGGGTTGTTTTTCTCCCTGTCCTCCCTCTTCCACAGTGGTTAGTCCCAGGGTCAGGTGAAGGAGCTTTGCCACTGTGTTGTGTGCCCCTTAGGTATTTGATGTATTCGCTTTCTGATTGTCATGCTGACAAATGCTGCCTTGTGTCACGGACTGGTCTGACAGTTTTCCAGCTGACCACAAATAGCATAATCAGTTTTAACTGTGAAGAACTGTGTTCTCAGGTCAAAGAAAGAGCATATTTTGGCCTGTTACACGATGTCTGACCAGCAAAATGACACTTCTCCCAGTAAAAGTTAGTTTTAAAGGATTGCAAAAGTATGATAAATGTGAGGGGGGTTGTTTTGTGTTTTTTTGTCGGCTTAGACATTTTTTTTTTTCCTTTGGGCTTTCCTTTTTCCTTTTTCTACCCAGAACTCCTGAAACTAAAACTGAAAACTAAGATTAAAGCTATAATTAATCAGGGCTGCATCAGCTTTATCCTTTTTTTAATTTTTTCTTTTTTTTTTTTTTTGTTGTGTGTGTGTGTATGAAGTTGGTATCTTTTGAATTATTAAACCTCCCTGCTTTTAATGCCACTTTTGCTATTACTTGAAACATTTAATATCCCATCTTCTTTGTCCAGTTATCTCCTTTGTTGTAGAGCACTATGATTTCTCATGTTTCTCCCTCAAATCTGTCTAGTGTTCATGCTTTAAAGTGGAGTGTAAATTAGCACCACAAGAGAACTGATCGTCGAGAAGCAAAGCACTGTTCTGGCAGCCAGGTCCTCTCAAGTTCTGGCTCAGATAGCTGCTGTTCCCCCTACTCATAACTTCTTCATTCTGCGAGACCTGTGTTTGAAGGAGAGCTCCTAGGATGTGAAGACAGAACTTCTTGCTGTGGTGTCGGCACTACAGGCATTGTTTCCTTCATCTTTTTCAACAGTTTGCTCAAGGATAAATGGAGAAAATGTGACCTGTTGTGCGTTCACAAAGTGAGCAGCTTCCAGGCTTATTCTGAAAGGTTTGTAATCTAGGCCATGTTGAAAGCCTTGAAGCATTGAGTCCCTAAAGAAGTTGCCTGTTCTGTCTCCAAACTGTGGATGTTACATCTTGGATTTGGAGTAGCCTCAGGACTGTTAGGGAGACTCAGCTTTGTCTTCTGGGCTCTGGTCTTTCAGACCATCAAGTGCTGCAGATTTCCCATTTTTTTCAGCAGACTGTTAGGTCAGGCTTTCAATTTTTAGGGTGTTGCTTTGTGTGATGGGGTTTTTTTCAGCCCCTCCCAAAGGGCTGGGGTGTATAAAATGCTCAGATCTTCAAACACTATTCATGTCCAGTGTTGGAAGTGGAGACATGTTTTGAAACAGTGTTTTTAGTGAGTTCACAAGAAGCTTTTCTGCTGTCACAAATCTCTCTCTGATGTCCTAGACACTTCCTGTGGGAAAATTGCTAATGCTCATTGCTTGACTTCTATTACAAAATGATACCGTACTATCATGGGCCGCTGCTATGTTGATACTTGCCAGAGGTTAGGGTTGAGGATTTTTGTTACTGAAAAAATTATCACCTCTCCCATCTTCTCCAGATACTAATTTGTTTGCCCTGTGTTTTGTTTTTTTGGGGTTTTTTGTTTGTTTGTTTGTTTGTTTTTGTTGTGTTTTTTTTTTTTCCTCCAGCATTACCCTTGTAGGTCACTGACAGTGCTGCTTTTACTGAAGTGTTTATGTGTGGTCAATTTACAGTACTGAAAGGGGTTGTCTGTGCCTTGTAGGAGATCTGACTTCGAATTTCAGAAATGAGAAACTTACACTTTTTTACATTTTGCAGCTTAAAACTTAACTTGGTTTTAAGGGGGACACTGGCGGGAAAAAAGAGGAGATTGGTTGGTCATATGGTTGTGCAGGGGAAGAAGAAACCCAAACTATGTTCAAATATTAAAGTCATGTTATTCTCATGTAAAAATCTACTGTTCAAGTAAAAGTTATTTCACAGAATAAGCTTTCAAGTGTGACTTTCTAGATTTCTGTTTCTCAAAATTCAGTGATCTTGACACCATGTAGAAACTGTTGACATAATAATGCAGTGGCTGATTGCCTATTAAAGGTAATTTTTGCCACTCTTCTGTTGTCTGAAGTGTGAACATTTCCCATGTATTAGGTTTTATTGACAATGGTACACTTACTCCTGTTGGCATGGCTCTCAGTGTGACAAAATAGTATGTGGCATGTTGCATTAATCTGGGAAAAGCATGGGTTTCCAATCTTTAATCAGGCAAAGTTTTATTAACTCTTTGAGGGAGTTTGATGGTGACTTGGCCCAAGGAAGTGCATTTTTTTAATTTAATTTAATTTTATTTTTTTTTGAAAAAAGGAAAGCTCATGGCACTTGTTAGCTTTTTCTAGAGAGGCAGAGAGTGGCATAGAACCTGGGGCATGAGGGTAATAGAAAAGACTTCTATGGGTTTTATGCTTGAATTCTGAAATGCATGATGTTAAATAGGCATTTATAATGGTGACATGTCTGAGAAAGAAAAAAAGAGTTTTGAAGTTTGAATTTTCTGAAACAAATACTTCCAAATGGCTTCAAATGTATTTTTTCTTTAATGTCGTAAAACTAACTTGGATTTCATTCCTTTCTTCCCTGAAAAAAATTAGGCAAAATAGGAAATAATGTTGCTGCTTCTTTTTTAATCTTGGGAAGAGGGGAAAAAGAAGGAACTCCAAACTGTTACTCTCATCTTCAGTAGTTAAGAAATGCCACAGCTTTGCTACTGTTTTGGTAACTTGCAGGTACTGTCTGATGGCTGGTGTTAATTAGCTTTTTCTCTCAACTGCTGAATTACGTTAGCATTCACATAAAATACATGCGAAATAATAGTTGTTTGCACTGTCTGTTTCTGCTGTACTTGGCATTTGGAATGCAGTATGTCTCTGTAGAGAGGGTGTGTTGCAGGCTGAGAATAGCGGATGAGGAGGATGAAGACGACAGCAAAGAAAATTGCTTTAATAAAACATTGACTAGTGTGATGGTGAAATTCTGAGGAATCTCGCTTTGCTTGTGTCAGTTGTTGCCTTGTTGTTCACTTAAAGATTTTTTTACTCTTACAGTCTTTGCTCAGGTTTGAGCAAAATTCACTGTGTTTACTCTTGGGGTAGTGGATGATCCTTCTACACTGTCCTGTGATATCCCACAAAAATGAATCTAGTATTAGCTACTTAATGATATGGTAATTTCTTCTGTTAAATCCATGTAAAACTTCAGTTCCTACTGACTTGTTGAAGAGAAAAAGGTACCATATTTCCCTTCAATCGCTTTAAAATCTAGAGAGTTATTCTCCAAGGGCATAGCTAGGTTGGTGCCCTTCAAAGGAGAAATTGTTCAAAGTTTCCGTATTGTATCTGATGTATGCATCATGACTTTATTAGTAGGGATTATTGAGTCTATCTGATAATAATAATTTAGAAAACATTATGAGCTAATGAAAGGAGTTCTGTGTAGTACAGCTGTAGTCAGGTGCATTCATGGGCTGAAACCTTCGCATCTGCCCTGTGTGCTAGTGCTAAAGCAAGAGCTGGCTCAGCTTCTGCACTGATCTTCCGTATTATTTTAAACAAGTTGTGATGACAGCTCCTTTTAGTAGGAGAAACTAAAGTAACATTCTGCAATGGCAAAGTAGTTGGTGACATGTGCATGTAATATGAGTACTCATTTCTTATTGGGAGTCTTTATAGAGTCTTGATTTCAGGCTTTAAAGCCTCTGTGATAAGTCATATTTGGGAAGTGTTTTTAAAGCAGTCCTAATAGAGGTTATTTTCAGATAACTTTTGTAGAACCACAGTAAGTTGGTTTTATGATATTTGCTTGCTATTGTTACTAGTACTATTTTTTAAGTGTGTGGGGTTTTTATTTTAAATAAAGGAATATGGATTCTCTAGCTTTCATGACAATTAGCTTGCTCTGTGAAAAAGCAGAGATTGGAAAGGTTATGAATGACCCCACACTGACCTAATAATCAACAGACGTAGTTCTCCTTTTATTTTTTTGTTGTCTCAGAATTTCTGCGTGTTGCTGTGTTGAAGGTGCTGATTATGCAGTTGGTGAGGAGTTATCTAGCATTAGAAAGATGTTCGGGCAGCTGCATCTATTTTTCTTCTGAATTTGAAAGTTTAAAGTCCAAAGTGCTCTGTGGTGGGAAGTGTCCATTTCCTGGCAAACATTATATGTAAATGACTCGTTTGATTTTGCTTCAGTTTGTTGTTCTGTAGATTTTTGTTGCATGTCTCTTGCTCTTAAAACATCATCTGCTTTTCTGTTTCTTGCCCTCATTTTTTAGGGGGAGGGACATTTTACTTAATTTCTCTTTTCCATGCTGTAATCTCAGACTCATTTCTGTCACTTTAATAGTTTAGTGCAGCCTTGGGCAACAGACCAATTTTTGTGCAGGTTCAGTTTCCTCAAAACACCTGTTTAGCTTTAGGACTGGGTCACAGAAAATTCATGCTCAAACTGTTTGGATTTAATGTGCAGAGAAGTCTGAGTCATGCCAGAGAATAGGTTTGACAAAGCTGAAAAATTGATCATTAGTTTTAGTCTTCCCTTTTCTTGCTGAGATGAGTCTGGTCTATATATGAACCTAAGATAGATTTTAAAAGCAGAAAAGTCCGGCTCTTTCAATGGGAAAGCAAGGCTCATGGGAGACAGGGTAAGCAGCAGAACTGCAGTTGCTGCTTACTGAGTACAGTTAATTTGAGTCATTAAAATTTTTCGTTGTTTCTCTACTACTTTCCTTTTATTTTGAAGCCTTCTGTTTGTGCTGCGGAGGAATCCCAAGAAGCAGACTGCTTTGCCTCTGTACTGCAGGACTGACCCTTTTATGAAGCTGCTTGGGGATTGATGTGTAAAGTTTATTGAGGCAGCTGGGTGAGGAGGTAAAGAATGAGTCTTGTAAATGAGGAGGGAGAATTTTACAAGGCCAAGTGACCTTAATGTGCTCCTTAAATTATATCTTTGGGGCATAATAAAACACTAAAATCTTAACATAAAAGGTGGGTCAGCCAGTCTTCTGTACTAATATCAATATTGTATTCAGGGAAAGAAAAAAGACTTCTAAAAAGAAAGAGTCATCTAATGATAGGTAGAAGTATTCCACAATATTAAAAAAAACCCAGTTAATATATGGTAATTATCATGTGATGGGCATTAAGGGAGAGGTTAATTAACTTGGCAAAACCAGAAAGAGTAGCAATGACTTTACAATAATCTTTGAAGGAAGAACTGTAGAAAACAATAAAAAGAAAAGGGGGGAGGGAGGGAGAACAAATAACTCATTATGATTGTTAAAATTTATTTAAAAAGAGAAGCTACAAGGTGTGCATGGTGTGTTTTATTTTGGTGGTGGTTTTGATTATTTTTTGTTTTTATAGATATCCTAGGCCATTTCTGTAAGTGACTATCTCATCAGAGATTAGATTTAAGGCACAGTAATTATGTCATTGCCCCATATCTCAACTCATATGACTCCGTTGTGTAATATCTGAGGTACATAAACTGGTACATATATCACCCAGAACCTTAAAGGCAAGTTGCCTTTAAGGTGTGGTAAGTGGAGAGGCAAAGGAAGTCAAAGATGGAAGATATTTTTAACAGCCTCTTAAAACACTTCATTATACACACCTAGCCTTGCTCTTGAAGTTTTTGGAGATTTTAGGCATAATAGCTACTAAGATATTGTGTTAAAGTATCATTGGGCTTTAAATTAGGAAAAGTTGAATATTCATGTAGCTTCTAAGTATCTTGCCTTAAACCTTTTGTTATGTGTTTTTTAATCTGTACCATATCTGAAGTTGTTGTTTTCCTTGTCCTTTTTAGTATAATGTGGATCAGCTGCTCTGTGCTCTGGCTGAGGTAGCATAGGTGTCTTGGTTTTTGTTTAACCTCAGGCTCTGTAATGGCATATTTTGCCTCATTGCATTCATATTGTTGTGTAAGAATCTGCTTCTTTTACTGCACAGCTTCATAAGCCTATATTACTTTATTTGGGAATTCATGTCAAATTCTTAGGGTACAGGCTACTGTACCTGCAACCTGACTAAGACTGGGCACAAGTCCAGTATGTTTCAGGATATGGATTTGCTCTGTGGCATTCATTTTTACAAGGAATGACTTCTTGTGCCACAGATGTGACCCCATTTTGTAGGTGAAAGATCTGTAGATGTGATTCAATGTTTTGTGTATCTGGTAGGATGGCAGAGCCCATTCCCTTTCTTATTTTCCTCTACACCTTGATTCTGCTTGCTCCTGTTCCAAGAATGCTTCAGAAAGCACATAAACATGTGTCTGAGAAGGCAAATTTCACAAGTCATGACTTTGCAAATGTGTGAGTCAGACTTACTCTGGGATAGGAGCCTCTGGTGGGAACAAGCTACAGTGAATAAGGAAAAGGCAAGAACCTCTAAATGGCATTTGCCTCTTAACAAATTTTCTGTGTAGAACAGCATCAACCAGTGCAGGGATTTTATATTCAGGAGCATATGTAACTCACAGAGCTTAACCTGAGACTTGCTTAGTCTGAGACTTGGTGCTTGTAGCCTTGGTTGGGAACTCAACCTATAGTTTCAACATCTGGTTCCAGTGCCTTAATACCTGAAAACAGTAGAGTACTTTTTCTGTTGTGCTGTCCCCCGCTTTCCTCCTCCTTTGCTGCATCAAATCTACGGTGCTCTGGTTATACTTGTAATCCTTTGTGAAAAAAACCCATTTGTTTACTGGCTTCTTTCCTGCTGATATCGCTCTGTGAAATTACTTTAATTCAGTAGGGTACTCTTGTTTTTGAAGTTATTGCTTTTCCCTGTATTGCTACAGATTTTTCAGCCTTTAGCAGTTTTGGTGATGTAGCTTACATCACAGTTTTGGAAAGTGTTTTGTTTCTGTAGTTGGGGAGAGATGGACTGTAGGAAAGTCGTGGCAGGGAGCAGGGCAGGTGCTTTGCTACTTGTTTTCATTGCTACAGAAGATGTTATGTAAATACATTGAGACTTTCCTCTGATTTCAGTGATGTAATGTTTCATAAATAAGCATTGTGCTGTTTAAAACTCAGTGTCAGAGGTAACAAGCTAAATAAATTGAGAAAAAATGTGACACATCTGAAAAGCAATAAATTTTTCCAATGATCCGTATGTACAAGCTGATATGGCATTCTAGGGAAACCCACTGGAAAACACTTGTTTGGTGTACTGGTTAGAAATGTCTGAGACTAGCAGTAAGAGGTTCAGTAAGTCCTGAGTGGAGTTGCTTTATCAAGTCTCATGAAAAACAGCAATAGTTTCAATATAAAGATAATTTATACAGTCTATTGTTCTAATTGAGTCATAAATCAAACAAGCCGCTCCCCCAGAAAAAGGTGGGGAGAAGGGAAGAATGCACATGCATCAGTCTGTCAGTTCAGCATACTTTCCTGTGTGAGGCCTGCATTTCTTTTCATGGACTCCATTCCAGCAAAACTGCTTTGTGATCTTAGTCTTGATGTGGGTCAAAAGGGGAAGATTGTTAACATTCCTCCTGCCCCTCTCCATCACCATCAGCGGCTCTCTGTGGACATCGGTCCTTTGGGCTTATGTGGGAGAAGACAGTGGAATCTTGTGCTGCTTATAATCACTCTTCCAAATATTTAGATCAATCTGCGTCTCATCTGGACAATAACTCAGCTGCCTATTTTTAATTATTATTATGAATTGTGATTGATTTATTGATTGGGATGCCAACATTGCTGGCATACTAGCATTTTCAGATTTTATCCACACTCGTGCTCGTCGTGAAGTCTGACACAGCTAAAGAAACAGTTTTTCTCCAAGAGAGTCATAATCCTAGGCAGGGTTCTCTGTAATTGTCCTTTAAAGATTGTCTTGCCCTGGTTGGCAGCTTTACAATTGTTGCTTTTTTGTGTGGCTCTTTCTCACCACTTGTTTTGATACTAGTCTAGTTCCACTGTGACAGCTTTGGTTTTACAAGATAGAAGCAACTACATTTTTTGGCTAAATTTGAACAGCTTTGAAATGGAAATGTCCTTTGTTCTGAAAATGAGTTATACTGGATTGTTAGAAGCAGTTTAGAATTGCTTGTTACAGTGATACAAGTAGGTAACAACACGCCTCTGAAGAGATTAAGGACCTTTCATTTTATGTTGCATTTGTTCCAATCATCATAACTAATGAAATGCCTGTCTCTTCCCTGCAGTCTCTTTCCCTTGTCTTTAATGTGTTCGTCTTCCTACAGAACTTGTTAAAGAGCGTGTCGTTGTTGAACAATATTCCCTTGATCAAATGTAACAAAAGAAAATATAATATTCAGTAGTGATCTTTAGCTTGAAAAGCAAATGTACAAAGATCATTAACCTCATACTGAGCTCAAATATGTTCCCTGCTTGGGGGGTAGGGGAGGATATACCAAATATGGTTATTGCAAAGGTTACATACTGGGGAGAAAAAAGCTTAGAAACAGAACTTTTTATAGATAATATATAGATAAGATTAAAAGGGTATGTGAATGTGTAATGGGTAAAAAGATACTAATAAGTAACAGCAAATTCCATAAACCTTGTGCATTTTATGGTTATTGCTTTTACTGTTTTTTAACAAAACCAGTGTATTGTAATGGAAGAGTCTAAAGTAATTTTATTTAGTCAGCTGCATGGTATGTTTAACTCGACTGTGATATTCAAGCAACAAAAAGAAATACCATTCAGGTTGCTCCATGAAAGGAGAAGTAATTGTCTTGGGCACCTGTAACTTCATCATCTGCTTATTTTTGTGCCAATTCCACATACAGCAGATGATTTTGGCTGTTTAGCATGATAAGCACATTATGCTTTCTGCATGAAGGACACTAGTATCTGAAAAAACCCTTCAATACTAGTGTAAATAAACCACTTGAATGTTTTGGTTTATTATGTAAAACCCATTTGTTTTTGTGACAGTTGTTGCTGATGTGAGCATAGCAAATCCAGCTGTACTAGTCACTCAGTCTTGTTAGGGGTTTGGTTTTTTTAAGCTACAACAATTTTCAGTACTCTTCAGAATTCCAAACTTTAAGAACCTTGGAAAGCACTGATATGAGTTGTGTATTAAGTATAATGTATGAATGATTTTGACCTTCACACATTATAGTGAGTTTCATATAGTAAATTCTGTTAAAATAATAATAGTGCAACAGTTAAGAAATACTAATCAGTTCTACTGCAACTGTCTCTAACTAGAGGATGAAAGTGCTGTGTGATTGCTGCTGTATGTGATCAGTACTACTGGCTGAAACAAAAACTACATTGCTGTTATTTCTTAGCAATATTTCTATTAAAAAGTTGCATATTTGTATTGGATGGAATCACAGCCTTTAGCTCTTGTCATCCATACTCACCACTGTCACTCAACAGTTTATGCCTTCCTCTACTCTTTGGACTGTGGCAGAGTAGGTATGGTTAAGGAAGTGTAATTGGCTCTATCCCTTGTGTGTGCAGAGCTGCTGACTGCTTTGAGTTCTAGGTGCTGAATGGCACTAGCTGTCACTGGGATTGGAAAAAATGCGGTCCCTCTTAATAACAGACCTTAAGGCTATATGATCCTATTGTGGAATATTAATTTAGGTGACAGAATGGCCAGGGGAAAGAGTGGTAGCAGTATGGAGAATTGACAAGTTGGGTTTTTTTTTGTTTTTTTTTAAATTCATGTCTGTTTTGAGAGCTAATTTGAAGAAAGATTGGGATGAAATATAGAGCAACTTGTCAGAGCTGAAATTCTAGAGTTGAAATATTTAGGAGAATGAGTTATTGATGTATATATACACTCACAATGTTTTATATGTAAAATCTGATTTAAAGTGTATATATTTATTTGAGTTTTGCTTAACAACTGTGAAAGAAGTGTCACAGAGATATGAAACAAAGGGAGCAGATAACCAGTCAGCACGTATGGCCAGGTACTAGGGTAGTAATATCAGTAAGAGGTCTTAGCAGCCAAATTATTGCTACTATAATGATGTTGGTGCCTGAAACTCTGACTCCAGGTGCTGGTATCTGTCCTGCTGGCTTGCATGTTTGGCAGCCACTCTGCAGGAGCTTCAACCTAGAATACTGGTGTCTGTTAATGAAGGAAGGAGGGGGGCTATGTAGCATGACCTCTGGAAGATGAGAGATTCCGCCAAAGAAGGGGTAGAAGAGCAATTAATCTGAGTCTTTCCTGTCCATCAGCGGTACCTTCAGCAGTTCTGAGTATGTCTTTTGCTAGCGCTTCTGTCAGGTCCTGGGTGTTCAGTTGTTGGTTTTGGCAAGGCATCCCGTACAGATGCTGTCTTCCATGGTTACATGGAAGCTTTATTGATCATTTTCGCTGCATGTGATGCAGGTGTTATTGTTTCCCCTGTGTACCTGTCATGGTTTAAGCACAGCTGCCACGCAGCCCACTTGCTCACTCCCCCCCTTCCTCCCCCCTGCTCCTGGGGGCATGGGGAAGAGAATTGAAAGAATGTAACTCCCATGGGCTGAGACAAGAACAGTCCAGTAACTAAGGTATAACACAAAACCACTACTGCTGCCACTGATAATAATAATGATAAGGCAAATAACAAGGGAAGAGAATACAACCGCTCACCACCTGCCGATTGATACCCAGC
>JANHGB010026620.1:11314-30750 GCA_026283785.1 Coracopsis vasa
CGGGTCAGGTGTCCTGTCTCTGCTTCCTCCCGGCTCCCCCTCCTCCCTGGCAGAGCATGAGGCTCAGAAAGTCCTTGGTCAGACTAAACATCTGAGCAGTAACTAAAAACATTGGTGGTATCAGTGCTGTTCCCAGGATGAAAGTCGAAAACACAGCACTGCACCAGCTACTAAGAAGGAGAAAAAAATGACTGCTACTGCTGAACCCAGAACAATACCTAAGTGTGTTTGACTGTGATTACAATTAGTCTGGAACAGAAAGCTGGTCATTAAGAAATAGCCTTATATTTAACTAATTATGCCATTGCTTGGGCTCAAAAACCTGCTGACATTGATAGAAATTTTGAAGCTGATTTTGGTGCTAGAGTGTCCCTTTTTGTCTGACATTACAGTAACCTTTTCTAATTTTTTGTTCACTTTCATAATGATTACGCAAATAATGATAAAACTTGCACTGCTTGGCGGTGGTCTCTTTGAGAAAGGCAATATTGAATTTATTTTACTAGGAATCCCCCAACTTCTAGTGAAATGCAACACTTGTGCCCAATGGAGTAAGATACAGTCTTACCTTCCTAAGCCCACTGAATCTTCTTCCAATAAAAATAAACCCCACACACATGAAAGCAAATGAACAAAACAAAAACCACTAAACAAACAACACTTCTCCCCCTCAACCAGACAATGAAAACTAATATTTCCTTTCTCTTCTGGGATCTTGAAGCTTCCCATCAATGTTATAGGGAACTCCTGAATACTGCAGTGTGTGAACTCTGTGATTTCTGGGACTGCTGCATGCTCTGAGGTCTTGTTGTCAGTGCCAAACCAGGGAGGACCATCCACAGCACTGATACTAGATTTTTCTAAAATCCTAAATTTTTTCAGAAAGATCTGTGGTGAAAAAGCTTTTTTCTGCCCTTTGACATTTGCAGTAATGCTGTCAGTCACTCATCTGAAATTGATGTATGTATTGTCCGTTTTTAACTGTGCCTGTTTAACTCTTGGCACTTGTCAACAAAAATATCTATCTCTGCATATTTATTTTTTTGTGTGTATTTGGCATTGTGTCCTGTGTAACCAAGTCTCCCAACATGAAATAGAACTCAACACAAAGAGCCCCACATCTTGCCAGCTGAGCAAAAGTGGAGGTTGAATTTCTATTGTCAGTCACTTAACTGCAAACAATACTTTTAGGACTACAGCTTCTCCTAAATCCTCTGCCAGTATCTAAGTGTCTTGCAATTTCCGTGACAGAAGAAATGTCCTTGCTGTTTAACTTAGATTTATCATATAGCTGCCCCCAGCAGCTTGCCAGCTGTTTTGTTTGTGATCTCTCTTGCTTGTAAGAGAGGGTAGATGTTTGCCACTCTTGTCATAATGTTTCTTCTCTGTTTTCCTGGCAGATCCTTGTGCCTACCATGTGCCTGATTATTTTCCGGGTCAGAAAGTTTGTTAAATGCTGGTAGTGCTTTTGTCCATAAGAACCAGTGATCCCCTCAAAGCACTGCCTGGAGCTTTGTGATATTCTCATCATACTAAATATAAAACCTCTTCCATTTTGCAGAATGTGTTCTTTCCTATTTTTAGTAACTCTTCCAGTTAATGATTACTTTGCTTTATAACAAGTATCAATGTCTGTATTGTTTCAGTCATGCTGATAAACAGATCTTTGTATGCTTGTACATGGTAGTTTGAGAGGACAAACTCACTGGAATATCTCATAATGAGCAAAAGCTTTTATTGAAGCCACCATACTGCACACCTGCTAGTTGTAAAAAATTAGTTTAATTTGAAAATGGATCCAGAGATGTTTCACTTCACTACCAGTTATATCTTTTACAAGCAAAGAAATTAGGTAGGAATACATTGCTTATTCTTTTTTAATGTATATCTTAATGTGGTATAGGCATTTTTTTTAATCTGTATTCAAACTCAGAGGTGGTTATTCCTTATGAAAGTTGTGATTTATATTTAAATAACAAACTTAAGTAACAATTACTAAAGAAAAGAATGTGTTGCACTAATTTTTCTCCTTTACCCATGCCCTGTCACAGCTTGGGTAGGGATGGACCTGTATGAAAACTGACCTTGTTTTGATGTTAGTCAGCAGTAAACCTCTGTTTATCTGATTTCAGTTCTTTGGCATGGCTAACTTCTAATAAATGAACTCGGTGCTCTTCAATTGGGGCTCAGTGATGTGTGCATTCATGTTTAAATGATTAGCCAAGTAGAAAATTGCATGCTCAGTAGAAAAATAAATTGAAGATGGTAACATAGTAATATTAATCTTCACTAAATTGCAGTAAAATGCTTTGAAGTGGAAGAAGCATGTATTTTGTGATGTGTTTTACTACTAGCAGAAAGTTCTCCAATTTGCATTTGTATACAAACAGTTCTTGTCCTGTGTTTAATTAGGTGAACAAGTGAAAATAAGTCTGGCAGTTCAGAACTTACGGAATGTTTGGAGACTTGCACCCAGTTTCTGGTTTGAAAATATTTCAAATATACGAACTTCAAATATTCTAGATATTCTCTCCCTTCTTATTGCTTACCCCCTCCCACCCCTACACTTACTAGAGAGTATCACATTCAAACAAATGCTTTTGGCATGTTACGTGTTTTCCCTGTCTCTTCACGATTCTTCAGGACCTTTATCGTTTTGGTAGGAGTTATAAACTATGCAGGACTGCACTAATTTTGGCATATTTTCCATAGCTTCTAGGAACTGCTGAACATCAGTTCTAAACAAGTAGCTTCAAGGTGTCGTGGGGCACAAATTACAACAGCCTAAGCACAACCATGTTTATGGTCACAAACAGCTTGGGTATACGTGCTAATGCTCACTCTGTTACGATTGCAGGGCAATCTGAACTTCTTGTGTCAGAACACTGGATGTTTAGGTCAAGTATTCTTGTTTTTATTCCTCAGAAGGATTTTGAAGATTACTGTTATTGCAGGCCTTAATCTCAGTGCTAAATTTATCACAATGCATGGCATGATAGCTGAGAGTGATCTTGGATGGGGTCTCTGCACTGTAAATTCCTGTGATCAGAGATTGTCTTAAATCAAAATTACTACTTTTAAGTGCAAAATGTTTAGTGATCAATTTTAATCTGTTTTAACAATAGATACTCCACACTGTCATAGAGATACCAATACTTCTCAAAGTCTAAGGGTTTCTAGGGAGAAAGTGTGCATCTCTGCATTCAACTAATTTCTGTAACTGAGAGCCTTTCATCTGCAGCAATGCTTCTTTAGGTGCCTGCAGGGATTTTTGACTGGTGTATGGATGCTCATGCCAAACAGATTAGAGCAAACTGATTAGAGGCAGGTTTAGGAAAGAGTCAGTCACAGGCATGGGACTTAGAGTGTAGGCATGGAACTGGAGTGCTTGAAGGAATTGCACCTGTTATGTGCCAGGCAAGAGCAAGATTAGAAAAAAGCTAAAGACTAGTAAATGGCAAAGCTGGTATCATAAAATGGGGTGCAGGGGAAGCAAGCAGGGCATGACTGGTGTGAGGGAGTGCAAGAACTATAACAGGGAGGAGAAAGATCAGACTTGTGAGTACAACTGTAGGTGAAGGTGGTCCTTCACTTACACTGTCCTTCAGTGTTAGATCTTGCTCATGTGCTGAGTCTTGGTCTCCTGGCACCTGTGTTTGCCAATGGCCAAATTGTCCAGATAGCATCTGGCAAGCCTGACACTTATCTGGACCTTTACAGACATGGGTAAGACAAGGTCAAGGTCTTTTGAACCTTTTAAAGACATGGTTCTATTTTTATGTGACTTGGTCTCTAGCATCATTGACATTATGGGATTTTCTTCTATTTGACATAAGTTTAAAATAGTGACCAACATATATATGAGATAAGATTTAATTTAATGGTCTTCTGTTGTAGAGCTATTGATTGTGGTATGTTCCTGTTGAAATGTTTTAATTACATTCTGGTTTTGGATCATGTGCAATACTGAGATTTGCAACTCCCCTCACCCTAGCTAGCATCTTGCAGTGTAAGTCAGATCCAAATACCAGTGTCTATGAAAATGTGGTGTAGAGTGTTTGTTTTTTGTTTGTGTGTTTTGCTTTTTTTTTTTTTTTTATGGGTTTGTGGGTTTTTTGGTTTTGTATTTTTTTTTTTTTTTTTCCCCAGCACATTCTTTCTTGTCCAACAAAACTTAAAATATAGCTGATAGAGTGTTAGGATGTGCTGTCAGCCAAGGTGGAGCACTTCAGGATTAGCAGATGGACTTTGTTCTTTGATTGAGAAACCAGGAGGTTCTACACATTCCTCTCTGTGATGAAACCCTAGAGTTTCCACATCAAAAAATGAGGTGCTGTTTTGAGAGAAGCTGCAACACTGTTTACTTGCATTTTTGCTGACACTCGGATTTGAAAGGCAGAACACAATGAGTTTCTCCTGTGGTAAAGTGAATGTGGGAAGTGTAAGATTTTGCCTGCAAATTGTGTCAGAGAGAGATTTCATAGTTTACAGCTACCCCAATGCCCTGGATGTATTGTGGTGAGAAGAATCCAGGCAGAATATTCTGAGGGATGCCTTAAAGGAAACTGAAAGAACAGCTGGTAACAGACACAGCGCCAGTTTCTGTTTTCTTGCTTGGTGAACCTATTGTAAACCTTGAACTTTAAATTTCTGTAGCAAGAATAGACTTGCTATGCTCATTGATATTTAACTAGTGTTTGAAGGAAATGCAAATGGGTCTGACAATTTTTGGGTGCTTTCACTTCCTTAGAAGTTACAAACACAATGGATGTGATGTTAATGAGGAACTTTCCAGGTACCTGCAACCCAAAAGAAGAAGGAAAATCCCAGATCTGGGGGATAGGACCCGGGCTTGCTTTTTTCTGTTTCCCTCTGTCTCAATGGTCTCTTTACATTCAGGCAGCCCTAAGTGAACAGGCAGAGAAAAAAACCCATCAGCTATGTACCCAAAGCCAGCCTGATACAGGCCATGGAGCAGGGCTAAAGCAAGAACCAGCAAATTTAGGTAAATCAGGTCATGGTGGATTTCAGCCTTAAAATTTAGAAAATAAGCAGCATTAGATGATGGCTTGTGGTAAACTTTGCAACTGTATCACAAGCAGATGCCTAAGAGACTGCTGGCTTAAAAGGGTTATCAAGCCTTAAAGTTGTTTGCTGATCTTAACCCTGTCTAATAGGTCAGTAGAAAGACTAGAGTTCTATTTTGCAAATAGACCTTCCTCTTCAAATTAAATATGGTCAAAGAAACACTTAAAATCGTGGTGGGCAGAAAGGGGACTTTCATGAATTGTACTTGTGAACCTGATTCCAGATTTCTGGAGTCACTTTCTGAAAATTGTATTTGGTATGAAACTAAAGCTTTGCCTAGACTGTTATTTAGTAAGTTTGTTTTGTTTAAAGTCACAATACAAATTTGCTAGAGGAGAGGGGATGGTAGGATCCTTCCTCTCACTGTTAGCTTCATGTAATGTAGTGCATGGGCTCAGGTCCTGTGACACGAATTCCCTCCTTTTCTTCTTTGTCCTGTGGTTCTAGACGTCACTGGATATGGCTAAGTCAATGTGTGCATTTAAGTGTGTAAACATACACTACTCCTAATTGTTCCTAAAGTATAAATGACCATTAGGCTTGAATTTTAAGAATCCAAAGTTGTGCTATGTGATCAGGTATTAATGACTTGCTGCAGGTGGGCTTGGATCTAGGAAGAAGGCAGAAGTTTTCACAAACTGACCTTTTCCTGTATGCACACCTAGACAATCAGTTCTTTTCCAAGACTTCTTGCCCATCACACCCTTTTTATAGAGTAGTGAGAAATTCTTTTATTTAATCTTCTGTGTGTGTAGGTTCTTCTGTAGTTTGGATCTTTGTACAATAGCAGAAATACAAATTGTTAGTCTATTTTCAGTGTCTAGTAATCTTGTACATGATTTCTCTCCAGGGTGTTTCCAAAACTGTTTCCTTTGCTCAAAATAAGTGGCTTTGTTCGATGTCATCAGGATGGGAGAACCAAAGTAAAAGGTTTTCTTTTCTTCTTAATATTTCTATAGTATTACCAAACAAAAGACCACCAGTGATGTTAGCATTGGGAAATCTTGAGCACTTTCTTGGTAAATAATTAGATAAGGAAGAACTCTAGAAGGAGAACCTGAAAAGATTCTTGGATGTTTCTGCAGTGTATGGATTGTTTGAATTAAAGATAGAAAGAAACTCAGCATGATCACTGATGAATGCCAGCTTAAATAAAGGAGTGGGTGGGGAAACCCTAAAAATTTAGCCATCTATCCTACCAAAGAGGAAGTTGTAATCACTAAGATTTTATGTAAACAGTTATACTCAATTCTGTAGTGTACATCTTGAAGTGAGAGGACAAATATAAAGCCTTGTTTCTTTTGGACTGCTGTAGGATATTTTTAGTTTATTTAATTTTCTGTGAAGGGGCTTGCCTGCACCCTGAGAATAAAATGAAACCAGAAATTGGTTTGCTTGCTTCAGAGGCCATGGAAGCTGAAAAATGGGAAATGCTCATCATGTATCAGTGAGAGAAGGTTCCTTAAATCAGAAATGGGAAGTATTTTTGGCATAAAAGTGCAAAAATGGCAACAGCTATTTTATCCTAAACTTAAGACTTTGGCCTTAAGCTGTTTCCTTGTGTGGATCTTGCCAAATTAGGTCTGATCTATTTTTCATCTAATTTAATCTAATTCCAAATGGGGCTGAGAGTTCTTTCCAACAGCTTCATGAAATGGCATATCACCAGAAGTGATACAGATGAATGCTATATGTGCTTTTCTCAAGTCAGGCTTCCAAGAATCAGCTTTCATGAAAGAAAAAGATAATATATATGCATTTTTATACTTGCCAAGTATTCTCACCTCCCCATTAATTAATTTGGGCTAATCTGATTCTGTTTAGTCACAGGATTTTGAGGCTCACTCTTCTGAGAAAGTGAACAAACAGGCATACAATATAGAGAGGGATTTGAGAAGCAAATTCTTTGGGGGTCTGTTGATAATGCTCGTAAAATGTAAGCCAAAATAATGTCTTGCATTTGGTTTACAGACCTCAATATCTGTGAGGTCCCCAAGTATGGGAGATAGAATAAGTTCTTTCAGGACCTGTGTGGACAGTTCTGTATGCTGAAGATCTTACAATCTAAGAAAATTCTGTAGACTGTATTTTTCTTTACAGTTTTATTTGCAGGCTAATTTCATCTGAACAGTTTAGCTATATTTTTATGTGTAAATTTAATGCCCATGATCTCTTGCCTGGAAGCCATCAAGTGTGGGCTATCAACTACAGAGCCACCAGCATTCTTGCAGGGTTAGGTTTTTAGGTGAAAACATCAACTGCAGGATAAATGCTGCCTCAGCTGCTGCATTTTTTAACCTTATTTTTCTCATTCAAGTTTATTGTATTGTTTCCTGAATAACTGTTCAGAGCCTGGAGTGGATGCTTAATTTTACACTGCAATTAATGGTTTCTGGATTACTTTCTACTCTTCTCTGCAGCATCCTTCAGTACAAATAGCTGTTTACTTCCTGACAAGAACAGCAGAGTAAAAGAATTGCTACCCAATTAATACTAATATCATGCTGTTTTCTTGCTTTTGCCTGTCTTTCAGGAAAGTACCAGAGAATATTTGCTTTCTATTGGAGTGTAGCACCTGATGAATTGTTCTCCAGAACAGGGATATATTCCTGAACTGGACCCAGAAATTAGTAGCAGTGTTGCAAATGTGAATTGTTGTCTTCCTGAAAGATTCAGTGTAAGATGTATAAAACTGAACTGAAGTCTTAAAACTGAAGTCAAAACACAAACGTTGTGCAGAGTTCACTTACTGAATAATAGGGCTGTTAATCAGTTACCATAAGGAAGTTTGGTTCAACTAAGTATTGTAGGCATGAAAAAGCCTCTACTATATTTTTGCTATTAAATCTCTCCAGCAGAGAATGAAAGGAAAGAATTTACCCTTTATTCTCAAAGCATAAATGATTCCAGAGGTAGCAGGTTGAGCAGCTCCAGGACTAGGAAATTACAAGTTCCTTTTATTGTTGTTTGTTGCTATGAGTTTTGTTGGTCATTAAGTATGTATAGGAATTACTTCATGTGAGTACTTTGTAGGTTGTTGAATCACAGTGCCAACATACAGCCATTCAGCTAAATCACTGTTTAGCCTTGCAATTGTTTCTTTTAGGGAGGAATTGCAGGTGGGAGGCTGAAAGTTCAGGGTAATTATTTCTTTACTGTGTTGAAAACAAGCTTTATACCTATTGTATGCACTTGCCTCTGAAGTGTAAACAGCTTATACTGTTGAAATGTTTTGGGAAAGCAGTGAAGGTACTGGACGAAGGGTGTGGTTTGTAGCTATTTAAGCTTTTGTATTTAGTCGAAGGAGGACTATTATTTCCATGTACACTTAATTGATTCAGCTCTAAAACTGAAGCTAAACTAATGTATGGATTGATCTAATGTACAGGATCTGAGATGCAAAGTATCTTTATTTGCTAAGTGCCCCACAGAGGCTGAAGTTGTGCCAGGTGTAAAGAGCTTTTGTGGTAACCTAGTTCTTCTGTGAGTAGATCGAGGGGAGAAGCTGTGAGCCTGGCTGATAGCTGCTTCTGTTCCTATTGTCTGTGTCCAGCTGATTTGCTGTTTCCCGCAGCCTCTTCCAGTTCACCAGGCTATTGTCATCAGCTTGGCTGGGGAGGCAGCAGCCACAGCCATAGGAGCTTGTGAAAGCTGGGGGGGAGAGGGGAGTGTGCAGTACTCAGTTACTATGACTTGCTCTCGTATTTCTTGTTTTCACAGCCTCTGCTGGCTGGTAAGCACTCTGGTAGGAGCTGGCAGATGCAAAAGTGAGATGGAAATTGTGAGCAGAGCCAAGTATGGGAAAAAGCCTAAATCCTAAACCTGTCCATTCTGCTAACAGAATGTAATCATATGGGGATAGCTAGTTGAGAAGATGAATATCCTAGTCAAACCATGTATATATTTTCATCATCTGAGTGTGTTACTGTATGACCTATTAAATGCATAGCTCTGCAATGAGTTGACAGAATGTTTTTGTGAGAGAATGTACTTTTCAGTTTGTTTTTCCTGCACAGTAATCCTTTCTGTCAGCCTCTCCCTACTGACACTCAAGACATTTTGAACTTCTCTGTTGCTTTTGATTAACTTTGACAGAGCAGAAACAGTTCAGAGTTAGTTTTCCACAAGCTTCATGAAAATAGGTTAGCAGACAAATCTACATTCCTGGTTTATCCACTGTAGTACGAGTTTAGCCATATTGCTACACAGCAAAGAATCTAACTGGGGGTGGGGAGCAGACAGGGTAAGTTCCAGTGTTCACAAAAATGGCTTGCTTAATTGTGTCACATGCTTATAAAGTAATTGTAGCACCAGCCTTTGTTAAAGTTTACCAAAAAGAAAATTGAGAACCAGCTCAGAGGCTCTGTTCAAAGATACGAAACATATTTAAGAACCAAAGAAGGTTTTTGTTCCTTTTATGTTATGTAGTTACTAGGGCTGTGTGCTCAATGGGATTACATTTCTTATCTTCATGAAATTAGGGTTATGGCATAGCCAAGGGCCCCTAAAAAGTTAAACAGAAAAAATGGGATCTTCATGATCCTGCCTGTGGACTTTTTCTGTAGCTTTCCCATTGTAGAACTTAAGCCAGTACTGCCCATAGATTCCAGATCTCCCCCTATAGGGAGCTAATGGTGCTTTGCAAACGAGCATCTGGAGATCAACATTTTGTTTTGGTGTGTGTGTTTCCACCACACTACCCTGCCAATGGTTATATTTCCTTGCTTGCTACTTCCTGCTCCCTCTTGTCTGTGCTTTTGTTCCCCTTGTGTCAATGAAAGCATGATTTACTTTTGTCAGTTGGTGTTTCAATAATATTGCCTTTACGTTTTTTCCCCTTGGCTTAGTAGTTCAGTTACCATCCATACAACTGGGCAGGTGATTTTTACACTGTGAGCAGAGGGAAAAGTGAAGCTGTGATTAGTAACTGTTGTTATAAGTGTAGGGCCTTAAATAGGGTGGCCTTTGGTTGCTTCAGAAATCGGACTAGGTCCTTTGGATGCACAGCAGGAACATGCAAGTGGAGTAACTGGCACAGTGCTTTAGCAATTGAAAATACCAAGTCTCTGAGGTTATCAGCCTTGGAATGAAACAAGTATGCAGTGTGCCAGGAGGAGGGACAGGAATTCTTAGTTTATCTCTGGGTGAAAGACCAATTATCAGTCTCCTACCCGTCAAAGAACAGAAGTGGATTTTAATATAGAGAGAAAGTGGACTGGTGTGAGGCTTTGCATGTTTATTACAAAGAGATATTTTGTTAAACGGTGGTTGTTTATTACTGAGCTGTGAAGCCTGTCCAATATGAGCTTTCCTTTAAGCCTATTGTAGGCTGCTGTGAAAACTCAGTTGAAGGACCTGCATTTTTTTCACATGACTTTTGGTTTTGTCCATAACAGGCTTTGTGTCTTGAGTCACATTATGAATGTTATCCTAGAATATGGTGGGATATTTAAAATATGTAAAGGCAATGTATGCGTGGAACTTATGAGAACAGTAGTGAAAATCAATGCATTTTATGTTAAATGGATAGGCTTGGAAGCATCTTGCTATACTCTCAGATGCAGATGTGCTTACAACTGAGCTTTTAGAAAACGAATAGTGTGTATTTACACTGTTCCTAGTACAACCATGCATATCAGAGATAAAGCTTAAAACTATACTTAAATGCATGAGCAGAACTGAAAAAAAATGTGTTGTTTACTGCTTTTTTAGGCAAATGGCCATTAAATAAAACTATCAACTGTGTGGTCACAGTCCATTTTTGTGGTTAGCTGCTATAATAACAATTAAGCATGACACTTTGAATTCCAAAGATGTCGGAAACATCAAAATTATAGATCTGCATTTGATATTCAATACACTGGTGTGATCATTTTGATTAGTGTGTTTATATGTGCTCGTTTGCCAAGGAGAAAGATAAAAATTAACTATAAGAATGTTCAGTAACCAAAGATGTTTACATAAAATACAAGCATTTTTTGTACACAGTTTTAGAAAAAATAAGAGATTTGTCTTGGCTTTTAGGCTTACTTTTTTGTTGTAGCTTAAGAACAACGAGTTTCTGCCTCCAGCAATTTTGGTTGCACTCATTTATTCAGTCACCCATAAACACATGGGAGCAAAAAAAAGCAAACATGCTTTTTAAAACTTAATGATCAATTTCCATTAGATAAGTCCATAGCTCTACCTGGTAGGTCAAGGTGATGCCAAAGCTTAGTTACTTAGTTAAATGATTGTTTTAAAATGCATTTGTAGCCTTTCTATTGAAGGGACACTTCTATAGATTCTTGGTCAAAATTCTTGAATATGGTTTCCTTAAGCTTGGATTCAGAAGCCTAATTTAAATCCTGTACTACAAATTATAATAAGGCACTAGGGTTGTATAGAGCATGTTAATGTCAATATTGCTAAACATGCTTTTTTTTTGTATCTTATTTTCCTGTTACTGCCCTGGAAGCCCTCTATAAGCCTAACTTTTAATATTTTTCTAGCTCTTTAACTTTATCCATAACCTGAGTTTCAGTACTACATAGCCTTACAAACTTGCTAGGCACTATTTTCATTAGAATTACCTCTGCTGTCTTTGCAACCACTGCAAAAAAACTATGTCACATGAAGAAAGTGATGTATACTTTTGATTTTAACTTTTATTTGTACTTTCTACCAGTTCAGTCTTAAAATTGAATAATATACTAGTGCAGTGTATGTGGTAGAATGCTCACTTGCATATTTTTTGGTGGTTTTCCCTCTGATGCTATGATAAAAAAATAAAAATCTAACAATGTGAATGGTTTAAGTTGAAAGGGCCCTTAAAAATCATGTAGGTCCAGCCCCTGCTGCCATGGGCAGGAGCACCTTTCACTAGATCAGGTGGCTCAAAGCACCATTCAGCCTGGCCTTGAACACTGCTAGGGATGGGGCAGCCACAGCTTCTCTGGGCAACTTGTTCCAGTGCCTCACCACCCTCACAGTAAAGAACTTCTTACTAATGTCTAATCTATGCAAGCCTGCCTCTCAAGCTTGTTCCCTCAACAGGTCCCTTTGAATGGCATCCCTTCCCTCTAGTGTGTTGATGACACAACACAGCTTGGTGCCATCAGCAAACTTGCTGAGGGCACGCTCAATCCCACTCTCCATGTTGCTGACAAAGATGTTGAAGAGTGTTGGTCCCAACACTGACTCCTGAGGAGTGTCACTTGTTATTGATCTCCATTTGTACATTGAGCTGTTGACCCCAATTCTAAGTGTGACCATCCAGCCAATCCCTTATCCACCAAGGATAACTGTCAAATCCATGTCTCTCCAGTTTAGCTACGAGGATGTCATGCAAGACAGTGTCAAATGCTTTGCACAGTGTGAGGTAGATGAATGTATGTGTCTTCCAGAGCAAAATGGGCAGAGATTGGGTTAGGTTTTCCTGTGTCTCGATGGTGATGTAGAAGCTACGTCCTCCACTTCAGCCTGACATCAAACTGATCAAGTTAAAAAAAAAAATAAAAAAAGTAGGATGCTGTGCAGCTGAAAGCTTCTCAAGAGGCAGTTGACCACCCAGAGGTCACTGCTAGAGGGAGGATTTTGTGTGTCTGGCCTAATGCCCTTATGCCATCTCAGCATTTGCTAGCTGGCATAGCTCAGAAAAATGACAGAAACCAAATCTAGCAGGGGGTTGTGGAGGAGGTGGGGTTTTTTTTTGGTTTTTTTTGGTGGGTTTTTTTGTTTTTTTTTTTTTTCTTGTTGGGGGGTGGCTCTGCTGCTTTAATGAGTTGAAAAGGCTTGCAGAGGGTCTGCTGAGTGCTAGGGATAGGTAGTAACACTGCAAGAAGGCAAAGGGGGACCTCTCCCTCTTGATTGCAGTTCCACCCAGAACTGCTTCTCTCTTCCTTTTCCCAGGAATCTGAAGGACAGTGATCCTTCCCTTCCTGTGTGTAAAGAATAGATCTCTTTGCAAAGTGTCTAATGTCTTGACTGCTAGCCTGGGGGTTAACAGTTGTTTTGCAATAGTGTTGCAAAACAAGCAGATCATTTGGCTACTTTAGTATAAGGAGGCCTTCAGAATTGTGAAAAAAATGACCAAAGATCCCTTTTCATACTTGTTGAATTTAGCCCTACCATATGGTTGAATTTAGCCCTACCATGTGAAGTATACATCAGTGGATATACCCAAAAGCATATTCATATTTTGTAAGGGCTATGAGTTACAGCAGTAATGTCGCTATTTAGAAAACTTCATTTTGCTGAAAGTGGTATTTAACTCCCTAATTTTGAAATTATTTTTTAAATAGTCATAAGCATATGCTTGAACATCATCCCAACAGAGTATATTGCAGTTCTCCTCTGCAGGAAACTTGTCATTTTGTGATTGACATGATTTTTTTATTAGAGAGAGGGACATAAGTAAATACACAGGAACTTCATAGAAGGCTTTTCTAATACAACAGGTTTCTCATTAGATACTCTAGGATTCTGCCCATTGAGAAAATATTAAGAAAATGTACAACTCAATAACATAAATATACAACTCAATATATAATAAAATATAGAATTCAATGAAAAAATCTGGATCTCTAATAACTGTTATTAGCAGCAGTAGATGCTAGTAGTAGTAAATGGTGGCTGTCCTGCTAAGCTTGTATTTGCATGCATTCTAAGTATGATTGCACAAAAGCAATAATCAGTACACTGTTCTCTGTGTACAGTGCTGTAACATGATGTTTTATTGAACCATAAGGCATTAAGGCAGAAGGTGTTTGCAGACTTAAGTTGGATATGTTGGTACATTAAAGGTCATCTACACCATTCTGTGGTGTTCTGCACTGAATGGGCTTTGTAGTTTAAAAACATATTTGAAAGACTAATTATGTTGCAGAGCTTTGTCATACACCATGTGACTTCAGGAAATGAGAAGGGTCTTGGAGAATGGTAGTCAGCAGAAATACCTTAATTCCAAATTCTAACTGCTATACATATATTTGCATTAGTCACCTGGTCTTGTGCTTTTAGACGTTCAGGTCTTTTACACTGTCTGGTATGTGCCTGCATGGTCACAGCAACAAAGCTTACTGCATCATGACCTGAGGTGTATTTTTAACCTTCACTGAAACAGTCAGTTAGTCGTCCTTAGCTGACCTGACTAAATTAGTCTTTTAATGGTATACTTAAAACCTGGGGACTTCAGGTTTTTGTGCTATTTTTCAGTTGGGAGACATGTCTTCTCAAAACTGTGGAAAAGCCTGTAAGAAGCTTATGAAGCTTCTGATGACCAAGAGCTTTAAGTTGCTTGGAGTCTGACCATCCAGCCTGCTATGTCAAAACCGGTGAACTGTCTTGTTGGATATGATGGTTCTTGTGCATTATGTATGTCTTTCCTCTCCAGCAGGAGTATATGTAGAGCGCTGTTTTCTATAAAGAAATACACATACATGTATTTATAGATTTATGTGGTAAGTTCAGTGCTTCTAGGAAGCAGCAGACTTGCAGTGCATATGTTGTGTCACCTTTCTGCAAATGTGCGATAAGGTTTAATGCAAACCAAAATTGCTGGATTTGCTGTACGCGTGGAAAGCTTTCTTAGTATGTGCTGTAGGCCTAATGTTTTCTGAAAAGCACAAAACCATTGTATGTGCAAAGACCAGTGAGGGAAAATGCATGAAGCGGGGCTTCTCTTAAAGCTTTGCACTTACTGTGCATGGCTAAAAAGCATACTGGCCTGCATTGTCCCAATGTGGGACAACAGAATATGCTTACTGCAATTGTGTTTAAGATTTATTTAAACTATTGTAGAACAAAGCTTGGATAAAGGTAATTTTTTCCTTTTCCTTTTTTTTTTTTTTTTACAATGCTTTTTCTGTAGAGATCAAAATTTCCTTTTATGAATTACATGGGTAGCTTGCCTTACTTGGCAGAGACCAAGTTCATTCCTGGTTTTATTCCTTCATAATACGTTCACCACTGTATATTTTCTGCTCTCTGTCAGCATCAAAGCATCCTGTTACAATCTTTGCTGCTTAAGTGCTTCCTCTAAGTTATGCTCTATGTACTCAGGCCATTTTTGGGAGTGGAGGAAGGGAGCTACTTTTATTTCCTGCATATTTGCTAGGAGCAATCGCCAGCTATATCACTTTTCAGCAATCACTGTATGGTATTGTTTTGCCACGTTTCACTGATTCTGGTCAAGCAGAATGACTACAAAGATGTATACCCATTTCCAGACAAGATCTATCCTGAATGTCGTGTCCCAATTATTGGTTGTACTTATTGCTTTATTTCAAGCATTCTAGTATTTTTTTTCCCTGTAAGACATTTAGCTTTCTGTGACCAGCTTACTGCTTTTGAAAGATCAAAGAAAAAATGTGCATGACTACCATGAGCCTTGGTCGGTATTTGGTGGATCTTAAGGAAAAAAACTACTAGAAAGATACATTTGAATTTGATGACTTATGTTTACAGGTCCTCACTTCACTTTTTTTTCCCTCTGCCTAACAACTTGTTCATCAAGGATGTAGCGTGTGCTACAGATTCATTCCATTTTTGCTTCATTAAAAAAAAATTCATCTCTATGCCTCTCTGCGAGGCTCTGAATCGTGTTTGCCAGTGAATGCTACCAACACCCCCTCCCCAGTGGCTGTAACAGTGTTATAAATTGCATCATCCTTTTTATAGTGTCACAGGACAATTTTAATTTTGCTAAATATCACTGATGTGATGTTGCACAGCTGCACACAAAGGAAAATTGAGGTAAAATGGAGCTAAATGTGATTGATACAGAGACCAAAGGCACAAAAGGTAAGGAAGTTTCCCTGCTGTGATCAAGGAGAGCTCAAAGGGTCTGACTTAGGACCACTGTTTATAGGGTTGCAAGATGATTTGCTTTAGCCATTTGTAAATTTCCTTTCTGGCCACAACCTAAGTTGTTAATTACAGAAATTTCTGAGATGGTAGAGTAGACCGGAGAAGGAGGGATAAGGGCAAGGATGGGGAACTGGGATCACCACCACAGCAACTGTCACTTCTCTGTATGATGGCAATGCCAGCCACTCAAAACAAATATCTTGGAGCTGGGAGATGTGCACTAAGAAAAAGCAAAGGAAACCTGAGTCCTGGTGCTACTGGTGAGTGGATGGTGGTAGCAATTCCAGTGATAATGTTTTAGCAGTAGTAGTTTCAAGATATAAAAAGAAAAGGTCACATAAACTTGTGTAACCTTTGGCTTTTATAATATGTCAGGAATAGAGGAAACTGTACAAGGTTTTTATTGTATGAAATATCTCTCTCATTTTCTTTTCTCCCACCTATATAAATTAGTTTAATAAAAGATAATACCTCTTTGGTTTATTTTTGAAGCTTATAACTTCATAATAGATCTGAAGTTGGTATCATTGGGAAATTAATGAAGAGTGTAGGGGAAAGAATAATTCATTGAATAAGTGAAAACAGTAGGAATAGAACTGAACAATAAACCATTGTCATTTCTACATTTACATAGAATTTTTGTACTACCACAATTCTGAGCAGTCATACAGAGATTTATTTTAAATACATCCCTATCTGTGAAAAGGAATGAAGTTTAACACTAGTGTGTTTTCAATCACTCTATACTTAATTATAAGATACTTGCCCACGTTCAGACATTTTGAGAGCGTATCTTCCTGTGACAGCCTAGCACCTACTAGCTTGTAAAAAGATAGTAGTAGAAAGTGCAAATGACCAGTAGATGGCATTGAGGCCCCACAGTTTCAGAAACCTTAGCCTATCAAAATCCCCTTTGTGCTGTTAAGAGTTGTATTATCAGGTGGCCTGGCTGTATTTTTCCACGTTGGACACTTGCATGCTTAGATGCATGTCTTGGTTAAAGGATTATATTGTGTCATACCAAGTAGTTCAGAGAGGACATAATTTTATCCCTAAAAGCTGTTGAATCGCATCAGGCCATTATACAGAATCAGGAAATTCCATTTGGATAGTGACAGATTTTGTGTTTTGTTTTTTTTTCTGTCAGTTTGTGTGGTGTTTTTTTCTTTTTGTTTGTTTGTTTGGTGTGTTGTTGGGTTTTGTGTTTGTTATTTTTATGTGGGTTTTTTTTGTTTGGTTTTTGTTTTTGTTTTGTGCTTCAGCTTAAAAATGGTATGCTTTTTACACTGGCTATGTTTTTTTACCGAACACTGTGTCTAAAAAGTAAGGAAATTGTTGCTCTGCTTTAAAGCATATGCTAGGCTAATAAAGGGCTATTCCTGTGTTGTCGTGGTTTAAACCTAGCCAGTAACTAAGTACCATGCAGTTGCTCGCTCAACATCCCCCTTCCGAACTGAAAGAATGTAGACCCCGTGGGCTGAGATAAGAGCAGTTTAGTAACTAAAGTATAGTGATAATAGGAATAATACCAACAATAACAATACTGAACATAAAAATAGGGAACAATGGAGAAAAAAAAGATAAATGGAAATGCAGAAAAAGTAAGTGACAGAAAACACAATTGCTCACCCCCTCTAACTGATACTCAACCTGTCATAAGTAGCAATTGATTCCTTCTGGGTGAATCTCCCTTGTTTATATACTAAGCATGATGCTCTATGTTATGGAAAATCCCTTTGGCTAGTTTGAGTCAGGTGTTCTGGCTGTGCTCCCTCCTGTCTTCTTGTGCCTCTCCTCACTGGCAGAGCATAAGGGGCTTTAGAAAAGTCCTTGATTAGGGTAAGAACTACTTAGCAACAACTAAAACATTGGTGTGTTATCAGCATTGTTCTCAGACTAAAGCCAAAACACACCACTGCACCAGCCACTATAAAGAAAATAACTCTATCCCAGCTAAAACCAGAATATGTGTATAATTTTCAAGTGCTTTGCTGAAATGGGTAACTCTGCACTCAGAAAGGTTGTTATGTTTATGTGGTCTCCTGTGCTTTCCTTTGCATACATTTAAACAAGGACATTTGAAATTGAATCTTTTATCTGAAATACATCACTAATAGGCTTTTAATGTCCTAATGAATAGACAGGTAGACAGGTGTTTAATGAAACATTGGAAAGACCAAAGCTCATCTGCTTCTGCCCAAACCTGCTGGTCCTTTCTTTCCCTCTTCCTTCTGAGAAATTTATTTTGTAAGTAGGTATTGCTCTAAGATGAATACCATCAGCAGCAATGAAGAAAGCATTTGTAAATAATACTTCTTCACCTTTTTTGTGATACAGCACGTGTCTAAGCAGGGGCAGTGCTAGCTCTTTATTCTAGCTGCAGTGTGTTATGTATGGTCCCTTAGTTTGCTTTTCTCTGATAATTGATTCTTCCTTTCAGCATTTAATCAGTTTAACAGGTTCAAGTAGCATTGTTCGCATTTATGACTGTCCTTGAAGTGAGACAGCTATTCAATACCTGTAAAGTGGGGAGTGGGGAGGAGTGAAGTAAGAGGTCATCATAAACTAAGTATATTATCTGAGTAGAGGGAGTTAAAAAAAAATGCGGAAAGGTGTCAATTTTCTCAGAAGGAAATGTTAATGTTCTTAAATTGCCTCGCTTTCCTGACTACCATCTTTGGCAGTCCTGCCAGTCGTTCTTGTATAAGACAAGTACTTATATTTTCCAGAGTAATACAGAGAAGTATACACACTACTAGTCGCATCATGCATGTATGTAAGACTGCTCTTCTGTGTGCACCAGTCTGTGTGTACCTGACCCAAGCACTCCTAATGTTCATCACATGCAAGAACTGAAATGAATAGTACATGGTGGTGTGTGCTCAGTGTCACACAGTGGGAGAGGGTCGAAAGATTCCTGATAAAGGTGGTGCCGTGTAGCAGGGTGTGGGTGGAAAAGCGGTCTGGATCAGAGATCATGTGCAAGACACTCCAGTTCTGGTGGAAACACAGAAGTGATACTGTTCTTTGCCTCTCATCTGGAAAGTGGAGAGGCTCTTCACACTCTTAGATGCAACAAGAATTGTCTAAGTTTGGTTTATAAACTGTTTTGATTTGTAAAACAGCATAAATACTTTTACTTGTCATCTATTACTGTGAAGAAATGGAAAGTCCAGATATATGGAAGAAATTCTTTACTGTGAGGGTGGTGAGGCACTGGAATGGGTTGCCCAGAGAAGTTTTGAATGCTTCATCCCTGGAAGTGTTCAAGGACAAGTTGGATGGAGCCTTGAACAACCTGGTCTAGTGGGAGGTGTCCCTGCCCATGGCAGGGGGTTGGAACTAGGTGATCTTAAGCTGCTTTCCAACCCAAACCATTCTATGATTCTATGATACGGAGCTAGGCCTCCAGCCTCAGACATGCAGAAGTTACTGGTTTTTCTTAGGACAGCTGTATCCATTGATACAATGTTCTGAGCTCTTCACTTAGTGCCTATCTG
>JANHGB010026622.1:0-23578 GCA_026283785.1 Coracopsis vasa
GGGTGCCCAGAGAAGCTGTGGCTGCCCCATCCCTGGCAACGTTCAAGGCCAGGTTGGACACAGGGGCTTGGAGCGACCTGCTCTAGTGGAAGGTGTCCCTGCCTGTGGCAGGGGGTTGGAACTGGATGATCTTAATATCCTTTCCAACCCAAACCATACCCTGGTTCTAAGACTATTCATCCACAACATATCGTATTACCAGAGGATCATCTTTTCCCAGTATGGAAGAGCTCGTTTTATTTATGCCATTAGAATGGCCAGAAAATGTGATTTAATGCAGCCACCCTTCCCCAGTGCACCCAAATTTGGGGCTGGTCTTCAATAACAATCCATCTATGGAGTTTACATTTAAACTTTAAGTAAAAAGCATTTACTCCATACAAATATACTACTCATTTGAGCACTAAAACAACTATAATAATCGAAATATGGCAAAAAGGAAACCAGAAATTACTAGTACTGGAGAAGTTTGATTTACTACTTATCTAAATCAACGTAAGTCATTTATATCTGTACAAACCTTGCTGCTTCCTTGATAGCGAATTCAATGAAATACTTCTGAATTTCCATAGGTCCTTGCACCTCCTCAAGGAGAGAGAAAATTTTTTCATAGTCTAAAAAGAGAAAGAATATAAAAATTCAACCATTTAGTAAAAAAATACACCAAAACCTTGAAAAACGCATTTTCAATAAAGCCAAAACAAAGAAACAAAGCCCAGCTCTACGTGACTGTGTATGGCAACACGTATAAGGCAAGAAAAAGCTCACATCAGCTTTATGCACACAAAGCAGGTGTAATGTGAAATGATACTGAAATGTGGCACCAAAGAATTAGGTTCTCTTTAAGAGCAGCAGCTAGGAACATCTGTCCTTAGAAACTGTAGGCTAGGGAGAGCAGCCTCCTATCCCCATAGCTTCTGCCTCCTGCCTGAACTCTGCAGCAAGGAAGGTGACTTACAGTGAACATAGTGCTATTTTACTCTACAGCACCACTTCCTAGACATGAATTTGGTATAAGATTAGACGAGCCCACCTTGCAAAACAGGAAGCAAAGACATACCCAAATAAGAAGTGTTCAACCATCCTAAAAATAAAATACAGATGCAGCATAAAAATGGCTTCATCTCTCAACAGCCTCTGTCTGCCACAATGATTATAGGCCTCAAAATACTAAGTTTTGGGAAAGCAGTCCAAGATCAGAAAGCCAGAGGAGTTAAGAACACTCCATTATACTGATTACTGGCATTTGACAATGCATTAGAGAAAGAGCCAATAGTTTAATTTGTAGAGATAATGCACTCAGACACAGAGCATATATGGGACATCTGCCATTGGCAAATCCTACAGCACATACCTCGGTTGGAGTTTCAGGTTAGTGTTTTGATTTTGAGCCTGTATACAAATACAGGCAAAGCATGTAACAAAAGATGAGGAGGAAAGTTACTTTTCCTCACAACAGTTTAGATTTTGGGGGGTTATCAAACCTTACAGGAAAAAGGAAGAAAGTAATACTTAGTCTTCAGTTCTTCAGCATTTGCAACAGTTTCCATCAGTAATTACACTGTCTCCCAAAGCAAAACAGTTAATGGCAAAGTGATACTTTTAAGATTCCCTTTCAAACATATTCCAAGAAGTACTCTTGTAGCCACCTATGTCTTTGCCCTCCAAAGGAAGCTTTGAGGGGCACAGAGCAACAAAGTACACTATGTACACAAAAGGAGCAGGGCAGCCTAAGGTAGAGCCTATCTCATTAGATCATCAGGAACCAAACCAAAACCTCTGCTTTCACAGGGTACCTTTTACACCAGTTAATCTATCTTCAGGGGCAAACAAGGTCACTTGGCACTCAACCTCCCAAGCCCTGCTGGCTGAACTGCAACTCACTTGCCCAGTGTGTACGAACTTGCTTCATTTTCTGTCCCTCCATTGCTCATACGCAACAATCAGCAATGACTCAACATCTAACGCTGGACTGAAAATAGCTCCTTATTTCTAGGAATAGCACCATATATAATACATTAATAAAAACCATACACCCACACAAGGAATCCAACTTACTTCTTCCAGGTTTGCGAACCTCTCTCATCACTTTAATTTTGATATCAGCATTGTTTCCCTCCAGCATCATAGGGGTTATCTTAAATGAATTTGGCACAGACTCCGAAGTAGACTCCATGGCCCGTTTTTGGTCCTCTCCAGGCACACTGCAATTTAGAGGCCCTCGAACAAGTGCATTGGGACCAGGTTTATGATCCAATCCATCTTCACTTAAACAATTGAATTCGACAGGCAGAGAGTCCAAGTCATTGGGTAATACTTCATCCTCTCCCATAGCAGCTGGAACTGAAGGACCCATCTGCACAGGTAAGCCATCCATCTGCTTTTCCAGTGACTGACAGTTCTCTGCTTTCTTCTCTCCATTACCATCTTGGACAACACTGTTATTGGTATCTACAAATTAAACAGAGGTATCTTACTAGTGTGTAACTACAAGATCACAGAAAACCCAAAAGAAGTAGTTCTGGATCCTTTCATGTCTGAAGTAGCACGTAGTGACGTGACAGTGCTGGACAACTCTCCAATACTTGAGGTGACCAAAAGAATACTCCCTTCAGACTGTTACCACCTCATCTCACTATCGTGAAGTCACCATTTTCACTTTTTTATTCCAGTCTTCATTAGCTATAGCACCAGCCTGTTTATCTAGGCCAACAAGAGAAACTCAGTCCTACTACACACTAAAGCATAAGCTTTATAAAGCACTGAATCGGCTGAGAACGCACACAAGAGTGCTTTGCTTTCTTTTTATATCATTTGTGACCACACAGGCTGCTGCACTACAGCTCAATATACCTTTATTTGCTGGGACACCTTTGAGGCTCGGATAGGATGGGGATCCAGCAGCAGATGGTGGCCCTTTCCCACCAACATGGTTGGTGACAACAGGCGGTGACTGTGGCCGTCTCAGCAGTGGTGACATGCTTCGCCTTCTCTTCAGTGACGCTGGAGTGTTGAGCTCTCCAGGACGCTTGATCTTATTCTGAGGCCCAGCAACAAATTCATCTGCTTCATCTATCATCATACCCTGAAAAGGCAAAAGTACCCCAAAGTTTTAAGAACAGTACATAAGAGAAATTACTCCATCAATGAACTGATAAACAAGCTCCCCTGTGTTTAAACTCAGGTGGTTTTCCAAACGCTTTACAGCTCTTGGAACAGAGTTACCTAATGTACACTGTAACCAGAGACAGAGCAACGCCACATCAGCATGATCCTTTACACATTTCCCTTGAACCACGTGAAAGGCAGCAATCCTTTCCTCAGATGACACAAGAGCTACGCAGGTTAGCAACATACTGCAGTTGTGAGACAGAAATTCTACTCTCAAATGATTTCAAGCCATGTTAGATAGAAAAGTATAATAGATACTGTGGCAGCTCCTACCTTCTTGTCCTGCTTAAATGGATTGCCAAATGTATGAAGTCTTTTTGGTTGGTCTGGGTCAATCTCCCGAAGGGGTGAAGGCATCATTTTCAGGTATTCCTGGTAATTCCCCATTTGAGCAACAGGAACACTGTGAAGGCAGTCTGCAACAGAACAAGAGATCTTACTTTAGAGTCTACCTTAAAACTAAGGCAATACAAACTTCAAGCATTTCAATTGCAAGGGTTAGCATTTAAGAAATAGAAATGACTATTTCTTTTCACTATGGAGGAAGAGCTGGAGACTATAGCTTTAGAAATGAGGCTGGCAAGATTTGAGCTTAAATGACAGAAGAATGAAACAAAAGCAACTTCAATCTCTACGCTAACAACTGCAGCTTTAGACCACTAGCACCTAACAAAGGTAAACCAAAAGAAGCTCCTCTCTGCTTTATGGCTATAAAACCACATCTACTGAACCCCAGTGTACAGGAAAGCTCTCCCACAAAACTTCTTTTTAACATTCAAAGCAAGATGACATCTTGCATGACAGAAGGCAAAAGTTTCCTTCTTTCCCCTTCAGAGTCAAAAAGGCATTGACTGAGTCAGCAAATGATGCAATGGCCATTTCTGCTCCCATACTGAGGGCAGAAAACACTATTTCAGGGAACAAAAGGACCAAAAAGCTGTACTCTCTCCAGACTGCTAAACAACAACAGTGGCTCCTTACCTTCATCCTGCCCCAAGATAAGCCTATGTGTTTTCAGAAGATTGGTTCTCATTCTAGTGAGCTGGTCCAGAAGACTGCGACGAGGAATATCATAGGCATTTCTGAATGCCTGAGGCTTCAAATCCTAGTTTTAACACAAAACAAGTGACTTTCAGTTAACCAGTCAGTTCTCATGCACAGAGAAATTCCTCCATGAGCTGCAATAATGTTAACTGTTAATTATTCTGAAGTCACTTCAGAGCTTCACAACAGGATACAGCAGACTCAATGGCTGCCTTTTCAACAAGACCTTCTTCTGCACTAGTGCTTCCAGTTCCATCAAGCCCATGCATGTTAAGTCCTGATGAACACCACAAGCTGTCTTTTGCAGGGATTGTCACTTGAAACAGTTATCTTTGGTTACTACTGTAGCATTTCCAAACAGTCCCAAAATCAAGTGCAAAATCTGCATTTACTCTTCTCACCATTTATGCCTACACTGCATTCTTCACGCCTCAGTGAAAGCACTCCCTTCCTTCCTCTGCACTAGTCCATAAAAGTTACCCATTTAGAACACATGAAGTTAACTGCTTAATCACGCAAGATCACTCTGTGTTTACCTTGTTTAACAGTCCTATGTGGAAGCCAGCAAATTCCTTAACGTTCATTTCCGCCAGTCTCAGTGGAGATTCCCCAGTGATCCCTTGCAGCAGTTGCTTAAAATCCCTACTGTGTACCAAGGAGAGGCCACTGGAGTGGTTTTTCACTTTTATTCCAATTTCTTGTGGTACTTTCTTACCCACTGAACCTATTATCCGTTCCGACTCTATTTTTGTCTAAAATGGAATCACACCATGAGTTATCAGCAGGAATTGCACATTTCCAGTATAAAACATAGCACATTAACAGAATCAAACTATGAATTTAATTCCCAACTGCTCGACAAACAGGAGAACTACCTACCCCGGGATAGATTGGATTACATAGATTAAATCTCAAGTAGAAAGAAATCCTAATGTGCTAACATATGGAAAAGCCATTTAGCCAGTGGATCTACATTAACATGCCAGTAGGAGATCTGTGAATATCCCTGATTTTGCTAAAAGTCTCATTTTTTGTGTCCCTAAAGAATCATCTTTTAAGGGAAAGGGGAAAAAATCAGGAAAAAGGAAGGTGGGATAGGTGGGATGCCTTTGGTTACTGTAAAGTTGCATCTAAAACAATAGAATTATTCAGATACAGTAACATAATTTCAGGTTTTATTATTGAAACCACCTACAAGCTAAGGTTTGCACTGTATATTTGCAATGAGATAAGAGAAATCATTTTAATCAGTAAGTTTCCAAAACCATTTTACTTCTCAAATTAGCAGAGATTTCTTATTACAGCTACAGAAAACTTTACTGTATTCAGCTTTAACTGTAGCAAAGGAAGATTTTTACCCACTTGCAATACCTCCACAAACACCCCAAACCAACCAAAAACCCCAAACCCCACAGTGACTGCAACCCACTTTCCCCAGCTCTCCTCCTCTGCAGGGTTTGCTTCATTATCAGTGGGAAACTCTGAATGTCAGGACAGCAGGAGCACAGCACCATTCTGGAACTGCTTGTGCCTATACAGGAGCTTACAACGCATCCAACAACATTGACACTGTTTCATGTGCTAAGAATGCCTGTGAAAACCACAGAAGCCATCTCAAGCCATTCCAACTACATATTGCAGATAAGTAATGTGAATTTGGATATCATTAAGTTATATATCACAGAAGTTTGATGTCTAATAGTCACTCAGGCAGTCAGAGGCTTTTGGAATGTATTTTGTGCATTCTTTAAGGAGGAGGATTTTTTCCTCTGTAATTATAAAGGCTGCACTGCTTCCCCACTGACTTCTAGACATTAAACTATGGAAGAACCATTTGTGCTAAGGAGGCATGGCTTTCTGACAATTACACCTGAAATGGCATTCTCAACAAGGAGAAAAAGATATGTAAGACTATTTGAAGTCTTCAAGTGTTCAAGGCCAGGCTGGACACAGGGGCTTGGAGCAAGCTGCTCTAGTGGAAGGTGTCCCTGCCCAAGGCAAGGGGTTGGAACTGGATGAGGTTTAAGGTCCCTTCCAACCCAAATCATTCTGTGATTCTATTTCCCACCAGGTCATGTTAACACACAGAATACATTTGACCTGAAGGAAACAGGAAGCTCAGATATAAAGCTTGAACTATGATTTTGTTCCCCGTGGACAAGAACATACACTTCTTTTGGAGCACACACATTGCCAAGGCACATGTGGAAATAAACATGAGACAGAGCAAGCCTCTGACTTCAGCTGTGAAGAAGGATGGCAAGAGGAGTCAGCAATCCAATTAGTGATCATCTTTGGACCTTAAAGATCTAGTAGGTACTTAAAATATAGCTGAACAGGTCCCCTTTGTGCTTCCCTCCACTACTTACAGAAGGCACAATCACTGGCTACAGAACCACTCTGGATTCACCCATATTTGCAGTGGAAATGCTCCCCAGTCTTCAATTACAATATCTGCTGTACACCCATATGAACTCCCACAGGGATTTAACTGCTTTATAATGAGATTACCACAAACTAAATAATCAACGCACTTCTAATTGCAAAGGTTTTATCAATACTACCTGTTGGCTGAGTTTTTTAAGGTAAGAGATAACACTGTAACTAAGTCCACAATCTAAATTATCTGATATCAGATTTGGAGCTCCCATCATCCTTAGGGCTTTCTTTAATGGCTATAAGGAAAACAAAATACACAATAGTAAGAGAAGAAGTATTTAAAAAGAAAATTGATAAGCTCAATTACAGGAAGCTAAGGCACACAGATCAGTGCTCTAGCTTTTCCACTTTTGGCCACTAAAATTCAAGTCTATTCAGATAACAGGTGACATGAGTTTGGTAGTCTAACTAGCTCGCCATGGACATTATGCCACATTACCAAGACACCACACAGAGTGGTGCCACTGGCAATTTCCACTCAAAGGCTCAGTACCAGAATAGCCGGGATGATGCAAGTCCATCTTGAGGTGCATTGTCCAAGCTACATGTAAAAGGTGCCTCCCACCACCCTTTAGCCCAGGCAGTTCTCTTGGTATCAGCTTCCCAAGTTCTAGCACTTCACCCACATTAATGAACAAATAAATCTGCACTTTCCTTCTCAAGTTACAGAAATAATGCCAAATTGGGTTTCTCTGAACCATCAAGTACTTTAGATCAAAGCTTATTTAATATTTAATGAACAGAAAATACATCTACTATCTGAATACAGTTACTATTACTCAATATTAATACAAATGTATTTACTACTACATGTTTGAACTGATCTACATACCTCTACAAAGCAAAATGTCTACTACCTAAAATGTCATCATAATTACATCAAGTTTACTAGAAGAGGTCTGATGCACAGGACTCTGGTGACACCAGCCATTATACCCAGGAGGATGAAATGAGTAAAGGAACATACCAGTAAGTAGTAAGGAGGCATTGTTTTTAAGTAGTTGTCAAAAGCCTGTCGCCACTTCAGATTTGGCTTAAGTTTGTGAACCTTAAACAAGTCATCTGCAACAAGGAAAACAACAGAAGAATGTTTCATTTATACTGTCCCAGACCATTCATGTTACCCAAAACTCAGTGTGCCAAGTTCCAACCCCCCTTTTTTTCCTCCCTCCACCCATTTCCCAATGGGGCTTCCCCACAAAAACTGTTCTTAACCTCAGGTTTGAAGGATTGTGGATCCCCAGTCCTAGCTGCAGTGGACAATCCAGGACAAGTCCTCATTACAGGCAAACTTACAAGGTACACCAGACTCAAACCACACAACTCCTAGCAGCATGGAAGGTGCAAGAGATCACCTCCCTCACCTCTTTCCTGCATCATCAGGGACTCCCTGTATCTGATTAAACCAAACAACATTCATTTGGTTCAATTTCCATTTTCAGCCCAGCTTTGCTTTGTTCCACCTGTATGAGGAATTCTGGTCTCCAGGAAAAGCATTTTGGAGTATTAAAGGGAAAGAAAAATGAATAAATCAGAGCAGGGAATCCCTCTGGTCAGCTTTGCAGCCACACTGCCTGCCTTCTGCCACAGCAGCAAGCTCTCCCTCTGATACAGAGACAGTCATCAGCTACAGAAACTGCTGCCCTTTAAGAAATGGGCAATCAGGCACATTATTTCCTTTGGATACTGGTCCAGAAATCCCTTGCTCACACTAGAGGTGTGCATATTGCTGTTAGGAATCACCGAGTGGAAGCATTTGCTGTACATGCTATAAACTCTAACAGTGATCTCTAAACATCACCACAGTATCCTGCAATTTATTATTTGAAATTACGGATAATCAATGGAAATCAAGTTTCTCCTTAAGCAGGGCAAAGTGAGGCAAAGGGAAAGATATGCAGCACTGGAGGAAGGGATGTCCAGAAACTAACTGGGGAGAGCTGCAGGAGACAGATGCACAGAAGAGGGTGTGCGAAAGACAGATGCAGCAAGGAAATTGGTTTCTTCAGATTGAGCTTTCATGAAGATAGATTTGGAGAAGGAAATTTGACTTGCATAGTATTCTGCACAAACCAAACAGATGTTAAGAGACCATTTCCCCAGTTCTCATAGTCAAAGCACACTTGATTTCAGGTATTTTCCAATCTAAATGAGTTCTGTATCACATATAAAAAACACACTACAGATGCTACTTGTTCTTTTCCCTGTCCTGAAGGAAGTGGGGTGGAATTTGAGAGGACAAGTTAGAACTCCATTTAAAATCTCAGTACACCACATTCTTAGCACTATTATCCAAAAGAACTTGTGATGGTATCATGACTTATGGCAAATACAAAATAGCATCCATTCTTATTTTACAGGCCTATTAGCTTTTTGCAGCAAAATGGAAGTTAAACTATATTCCTGCTCCCAAAATCCAAAATGAAAGGAAAAAATGCAATGTAAAATGTTCAGTATTATAGTATGGATTTATGAACTATAGTTGCTTATGAGTACAGCTCTAACCTTAAATCCTTTATCAGCACTTTATTACTGCTTCACTGCACCGTCAAGGTTGCAGCAGTATGTAACCCCTGCAGCTCAACTGCAACAGCCACTCTTAAATGGCAGAGACCTTCTTAATGCTCAGCTGGCTGTGACTCCTAATCCATAGCACAGCTGCACTCCAAGATGTCAACCACAAAAGCACATCCCTGATCTCTACTGTTCAAGTAAGAAGTGCTCAAATCTAAGCAAAGATCTATCTATTTAAAGCGAGAGCCTCCCCACAGCACACACTTACTGCAGGCACTCCTACCCTCTGCAAGGGAGACAGTCACGGTGGTAAACACAGCCCCAAGACTCAAAGAGAACATCACCATCAACATCTTACCTGTCTCTACTGTGAGAGTTTGAGACATACACTGCCAGCAGATTGAAACATAGGCACTGGAAATGTGGTTTTCCCACTGTGCCCTGGGCTGCACGTAACCATTTATATCAATAAGCAAATAGTGACACACTTGCCTGTGTCTTTCCTAGATTAAATACCAAACTTCTGTAGGTAACATCCAAAAGTACTGAAAGAATATCCTTACATAAATTAGTTTTAATCCAACCTATTCATTTTCAGATGCTACTCTTTGTGTAGTCCACTGACTGCAGAGGTCCTTTCACTTCTGAACTCAGAAAGCACTGGGTAATCTGGAACACGGTATCAAAAACCACTGGGGAAGGGCCACAAGCTGCAACAACTCAAGAGATCAGATAAACCCACAGACAGGCCAATGAATTTCCAACTGTGTTGCAAAGTCTTTATCTGCTTCAGATGAATGTACAGAACAAGCAAATTGTGATAAACAGGATACCACTGCACATGCTGAATCCCAGTGCTACCTAAGGGGGCTTGATGCACTTTCAATCTCAGTGAACAGTTAGAAAGGCAAGTTAAAAAGAGCTCAGTAGTTCAGCTGGAGCCTAATTACAAGAACAGTTCATGTGACAAGTGCCTGGTTCTGAGTGACAGCTTGTACCATGTAACCCAATGTAAAACTTACACTGGTTTTTAAATCACTACTCATTAAATTCCACCTGAGCAAGCACACCACCATTCCCTGCTGACTCCTGTAATTCCCCGAGCTTTCTAATGCTGCTGCACTTCAATGCTCCTTTGTTTTAAGCAGTAGAGAGCCATGATTTTACATTCACAGAAAGCAGCATCCTTCCCTGCAAGCCATCTAGCTAGAAATAACGTACAGTAGTAGCCACCATTAAAAAAAGGTACTTTGGCACTCTTTTCCACTGATACAAGATGTTTGGCTCTCCCTCCCACAGCATTGCTGTGGTCACAATGTGGGAAAGCCAGCCCTTGGTTTCCAAAGATTAAACCATTACTTGCAGGCTGTCTCAGGCAGCAACTGTCCATGTTGCAGTCCTTTATGGGCAGACATTTTTGCAATGCTCATCCTTCTGCATGTTTAGACCCACAGAGAAAGGGTAAGGACCAGCTTGTCATGGTACCTTTCATCGCCGCTTCTGCTGACACTCCCAATGAATAAAATCACCCAGCAGTGGCACTCCCACTAACACAACAAAGATCATAGAACCCCAGACTGGTTTGGGTTAGAAGGGACCTTAAAGCTCATCCAGTTCCAACCCCTGCCACATGCAGGAACACCTTTCACTAGAGCAGGTTGGTGCAAGCCTTGTTCAACTTGGCCTTGAACACTGCCAGGGATGAAGTATTCATAACTTGTGATGATGCTGAGGAAACATCTTGGCAAGGCAGGAGCACGGAGAAGCATACCTCATTTCTGCTAAGCTCTCTGTCCTCTCATTCAATTCTACTTTAGTAACTTGGCTGTACAATTGCTTTTAAACAGACCAGTATCTGAAGGACTAGGGCTTTGCAAGTATCAGTTAAAGGCAACAAAGCTTCAAGAAGAAATGTCTATAACATGTGGGCCAAATGTCCTCAGCAAAAAAGCAGTGAGCATCTGTCTGTGAGATGTTCTGTCTTCAGCAGTCTGCCTCGCTGAGCAAAACACAGTGCATGTGTCAGGTTAACACATGGACTGTGTGGATTCACTGTTCTATCAAGTCTTGTTAATTGGTTCCTTTCCATACAAAGCTTCAGATTTTAAAAGCAGACCCATTAAATTACAACCTAGGAGAGGCTACAGCATTCCCAAAGCCACTCTTGCAAAAAACCAAGATAAGGAATCACCAAGCCTATAGGATGTGGTACAATTTACCTCTGTCAGTCCCAAAGCACTATACCTTGGTTCAGTTTGCTCAAGTACCACCTGCAAGCTTCCTCATGCATAGCTACCTTACCTGTCCTTTAGGGCTGTACCTTCAACTATTTTCCAAAACCAGAATTAAAACTGCTCAAGAATGCAGGAGGAAAACAAAAATTCAAGGAAAAAGAAAATGTTCTTAATCATCTTACTCTCTGTTTATAAGCTTGAACACACACAAGCCACTTGAAATGGGTTTGGCTTTGTCTGAAATAATCACTAGATAGAATAGAGATATGATCCATGGTACTATCCCCAAGGTAAGTCCCAGTCCTCCAACACAATATTCTACCAGCAGGGCAGTAGCCACTTGAATCACAGAATTCCAGACTGGTTTGGGTTGGAAGGGACCTTAAAGCTCATCCAGTTCCAACCCCCTGCCACGGGCAGGGGCAAGAACCACAGTGACGCAGCAGTATGGGTGGTAATGGCTGACTAGAGCAGATTTCTCCTGGGCTTGGAAGTTCCACATCCTTGGTAATCCAGATGGGACAAGCTCAAATCAGCCCTCTACTGAACATCAGCATCTACTATTGGTAAATATGAAGACAGACACAAAGGAAGTGTTTAAAAACAGAAACTACCTATCTACAGAGACAAACACAGTGGTTTTTAAGCACCTACAAATAATTTAACAGGTATCTTAGCCTTTCTCTGTGCTGCTAAATAGGAAGGGGGCCAGATCTGCTTCCATGCTTTATATATATTCCACAGAACTGAATTCCACCATGCCTTAGAGACCAAGGATAAGCAAGTCCTGGAAGGAGATCTGAATGTACCACGTTGTGTCTGTGTTAACAATACTGAATGCACGGTATCTGCATTCTAAAGAAAACATCCACTTTACAACTGGGGCAACAGAGAAGCTCTGCATCTTCCTTTAAAGTGCCGTCAGGAATGCAAGATATGGGATAACCAGGTGAGTAACTGCAGAATAGCACTACACATACTGAAAACAGAGTCCAAACAGCTTTACAGCCCTGCAAAAAAGGCAGGGGGAAGACATGAGCTGCCAGGGAAGACACAGCAGAGCTGCAAATGTCAGCTCAAAATGAACAGGGGAATTCATTCAGGATCAGTGATGGCTGTTCAAGTAGTGGATCTGCTGCAGTAATTCAGTAGCCACAAATGTACAGAAGCTCCGATTTAGCCTAAATGTACCCTACCTGCATGCTTTGGGACAATTATTAGGCTACATGGATGGCTGTAAGAGACAAACACAGATTTGTGTGGTTGGTTATGACCAGGATTATGAAAAAACATTCCTGAAATGTGCTGTGGGGTTTCTGCTAGATATGAATGGAAAAATCCTGTGTAAGGTAGTCAGAGTCAATGTTAATTCTTTGATCTCCACTCCGTACTACTAAACACACCCACAAAATAAAGCAGAACAAAAAAGTCTTACAGCATCTCCAACTAAAAAGGTTCATAGCACCCAAGAAACTCTTCTCTCTGCCATCACCTTTATGCCAGAACCCTCAGAGCCACAATTATTATGGCAGTTATCCATACAGCACCTTTTCATACCATCTTTCCTGTAGAAAGCATTTCACTGTGGGAGTGAAAGGGAAAAAAAAAAAGCCACTGGTCCTTTGGGCAGGGAAGAAGCGAGACTGGTTCAGTGCTCAATTCCTTCCTACTGCTCTAAACTGTGCCAGGGAATTCCCTCTTCCCAACACCCATGACAAACATTGCATCTGATCTTCCAGTAAAAAATTAGCTGCTACAGGAGCAACTGCAAAACCTGGATACACCAGCCCCTAAATGAGGGAAAAGAATGGAGGTTGAAGCTTACTCCAGGTTAAGGAAGAGGCTATGTGTCTAGGAGGTGAACAGCATCAAACATGCACTGGAAGCAGGTAGCTCTCCTCCTCTGCTGGAGAGAAAAAAAGGGAGAGGGGGTATGAAAATCCTCTCCTCCCAAATTATGTTAAAGAGTTTGCAACATTCTCTACTCTCTGATCTCCATTAGTTTATAATGTCTCAAACTAAGGCAGAACACCAACCATTAGTTTTGCTTTTACTCTGAAGTAGCTGCATTGGTAGTGCAACGTAAATAGATTACCTACCTAACAAGGGAAGTAAAACAGGATAGTTGTAAGGCATCACAAAGAGGTTTACACAGGTTAAAGTAGTGCTTGCTTTTAAATACCCAAAAGGATGGCCAAGTTCGCTGTATTTTCCACTGCTACTCACAAACACCTGACAAAGAATAAGAGAGATCACTGCATTAGAAGAACACGAAGAGTATTAAACATGAGACATTTAAAGATTAAAATCAACCTGAATCCAATTGCATTAAGACAGCAAATTACCAGGAACAGCCAAGTTTGAGGTTGCACACATCAGGATGGGTATGAACTTATGTCCCCCAGTCACAAAATAGAGACATACATTTAGTGTACCCCCAGCCACTGTGGAAATGCACTTCACAGTCTGTAACCTTTAGTGCTTCAGTGAAACTACTTTGTAGTGATGCTCTGAAAAGCTTCCCAAAGTACCTAAAATAGATTAGGGGGGGATCTGCTGAAGGTATGTTCAAACCCAATCTATTTAAAATCAGTCTTCTGACTCATAAAACAGCGTGAATAAAAACACTGAGGTAAGAAAGGTAAAACTTCTAAAGCACAGAATTTAAGCAAAACAAATATTCAAGCAACATCTTTTAATCATGCCAAGCACCAACATTGACTTCATAAGTGTGTGTGTGAATATGTGTGTATATATATATATATACACACACACATACATACACATTGGGGTATTAACACTGAAAAGCAATACATGTAAACTATTACTTCAACAGTATGAAGATGATACATATTCTTACTGAGACAGTCAAAATAACCATCATCTAACCAAAAATAGCTTCCCTCAAATTAAAAAGGTAAATCCTGCAGTAAAAAAAGAAGTGGTTTTCCCCTCTATTTTTATTTCAGGGCCTAAGTAACTGGATTTGTTACATGGTTGCTATGACAATGAGCCTATTCCTCTAGTTTGGAAGGGTTTGATATGTAGCTGGGAAAAGAAAAACAGTTTTTGCTCAACAGCAGAGTCATTTGAAATTAGGTAACTAATGTTCCTATGAATGCTTAAAGGACATTCTGAAATTAGTTTATTAAGATCAATGTTGCTTTTTCTTCTGAATATCCCTGTTATATTTTCAGTGAAGTTGTAATATTTATTAGGGAAACAGAAACACAAAGAAACACCTCCAAGCCCATCTTTCCAGTTGAAGTATCCTACTAAGTAAATTGTTGGTGAAGACATTAGGCTATCCTTTACAAGAACACCATTGAGAAGGCAATTAGAAACCTTATTTTATAAAGGATGCAGAAACAAGTCACATATTCAAAAAACACAAAAAGGATCAAGTGACAAAGGATTTCTGCAACAGAACTTTGACCTCTTCAAGGCCAATCTAGTCACCAAGATCAGCAGCTTCCATGCAATTCCCATTATTTGCAGCTGTAGATAAAGTAAGTGATGGAAACTACTGCTTGGTTTTCCCTGTAAGCAAATGGAAGCCTACAGAGAGCTTTCAATATAGCCAAAAGTGGAACCTGCAGGACACATTTCTTAGCAAAATGAGATGGACCCAGAAAGAGAATTAAATGAGATTACGAAGTCTATAGGGGGAATGCTCATTCTGATGTCTGATAATTCTACTAGAAAGGAGGTAACTGAAACCTTGACATGTTTCTTATCAACTGCAGTGTGCAACCAGACCCCAATTCCCCGAAGACAAGAGTACCTCAGGATACCCATAACATTTCTCAAATCAAATAAAGGGCAGATACCTGCCAGCAGGTATGAGGAGATTTTCGTTCCAAGATGTATTGTGTTAGGGGTGAAGGCTCAAGCTCATACTTGTCAAAAGGAAGCTTGTCTATTACCATTGGCTCACAATCAACACAGGAGAACCTCACAACGGGGTGAGCTGTGCGTGGAGGCTGAAAGGAAGGGGAAAAAGCACATCAACTGTATGGTATTTACTGCAATCAAATCAGTTCTCTTACAAAGACTCACATGCAGCTATTTTACCATCCTATGGGCTTAAACAATCAGTTTCCACAATCTCCTTTAATAGAGAAAAAGATGCAAGCACTCACAACACAATATAGATTCACTAAATATAAACGAAGCCACACACTGATACGCACATTCTTCCCACCAAAAGAAGAACATGGTTAATAGTCAACTCTTTATGTTCATAATTTAAAGCCTCTGTATCAACCTGTAACAACACAGATAGGTGGCTTAAAGAAAACTTCAACTCTGCTTCCCAGCTTGATGTTCACAGAATCACAGATGTGAAACTGCACTCACTTCACAAATGATATCTCAAGAGATTCCCTGCAAGTCTGATTTTTATGTTCCTCTCGAATCAGGGGAGAAGATGGACAAACAGTACCTTAAGTACTTGCAAAGTACAGAAACAGAACATGCCTAACAGGAGATGTTTAGAAAGGCAAGTAAGGCATGCCAAATGTATGATCATTTCAATGAGCAAAGGAGAAATGAATGCTGTTTTCTCCTCACTTTCTGAGGGGGTTAGCTCTTCTGTTTCAGTTTTATTTCTTCCTGCTAGTGAAGGAAGAGTCTATATGTGAAGTAAAACTTACAGAAAACATGGCTGATGATCTATCAAAACTAAGTACCCATTTTTCCATTTAAATCCATTTTATAAAGCTTTGATTAAAATGTAATAGTGTCCCTTTGATTTGTGGTACATGAAGTATTTAACAGTTAAATTTCATAATCTTTTAAAAAACATTTACCAAATTAACTAATCATATACATGGAATTAAACCTTCCAGATGCAAAAACTATCACAGCATACAGTATCTATGTTAGATTATGCCATTCAGTGTTAAGAACCATTTTAACTACCTTTGTAAAGCAAAGACAAATGATATTAGTAAATATGTAAGAAGAGAAAGTAAACTCCTGTAGTATTCAGTTTCCAGCCTGTTTCATTAGGTGGAGAATCCTTCTTTCAGTTCTTATTTTACTTACCAGTGTTGGTGAATTCTGATCAGGCCAAAAAGATTCTGGGATTGGCCAGTGCCCCACAGGAACCCCCGTTTTGGGGTTAGGCCGGACGTAAATGAGTTTATGACAACTATGCCACGGTTGAGAAGCAAATGAATTGATGGGCCTGGATGAATCAACAAGTCCATCTACAATTTAAACAAAGCAAAATAACAACAGAAAGGAAAATAAAAAGCCACATGCATTTGTCTCTCAGTATTAGCAACCAATACGATGTTTCATTACAGATCTTTACGTCAGTGGTTGAGAAAACTTAAAAGATCAAAATGTAGAACAGCATCATCTGAGGAATAAAGGTCACATTTGCCCATATCTACCCTTCTGCTCCTGTGGCACAGCCATCAGACAATGAGTGCAGCACAGCACACTGGCACAGTACGGAAAAGGCTTTTGCTTAAGCTTAGGAGGTTGATATAGACCTGATAAGCAGCAAGCCTGTTGTTCTCAGTTCTGCTGCACCTGCAAAGACTAATCCTTCACATGTACAGTCTTTCTACATGGGATACAAAACTCCCTGACTGATGCTGCCATTAGTGGGAACTGAAAGTGAAGAAAAGTTTCATGGAGAAGCTGGATGCATCCTGCAGGACTGGCTTTTGTCTCAGTTTTAAGCAGTAACAATTCACAGACCATTTAAACCGCATTGGCTACCCCAGTGTGCTCTGCAGTATGCCAGCACAGGCTCCCCCTACACACTGAACACAAGAGTTTTGTAGCAGTACAGAACCTGACCATCAGTTTTCAAAGCAAACAGTCCAGCAGAGATCACCCATTTAAAGAATCATCTTCTTTTTAAAGAGATTCTACATTACTCAGTTTTACTGCTTTAGCTAGCTGGCCAGTAGTACTATGGAAACCACCTTTCAGTTACACATCAGTTTGGTTTCTCATCATTATACACACAATGATTTTTATAGCTTGGGTATATCCCATTCTATTTCTGTCTAGTTTAGGACTTTCAATTTGCATGAGGATGGCAAGTCTTGGTATTTATACTTTCATGCCCATACCACATCACCATTTAAATGTGACCAAAACGAGAGAAGATTTCACCAGTCATTTTGCCACATAGGAGAGCATTTGGGCCAACAGAGACAGAGGAATTTGCTGAGGTGCTGTCCTGCCCACCATTCTAGGAAAGCCTTCCAATAAAATGACATTTAAATAAGCAAAAGGAGAAAAGAAATATATACAGCAAGAAAAAAGGTGATTAAAAAATGACAGCAGGAATCAAGCTGGCTATGCTTGGATGCTCAGGGGATCCTAAAAGCTAGAATGTTTCTGATATTCCAGAACATCTTCATTTCCTAAATATGAACTGCTCAGCTCTCTCATTTTCAGCCATGAATTTCTGTAGATGTGAAAAACCACTCCATGTTCACAGGGCATTTCTGTCTTCCCTGCACTTCCCTTAGAGCTAGCAAAATAATGCCTTGGGGTTTGCATGCAGCTTTTCACTTGCAGCTCAGAACATTCAACAAACTTCCTGTGCAGTGATCAACCAGCAGAATGACAATGCACAGAAAATTAAGCATTGAGATTACTTTAGAGATGTTCAAGTGTTTAAATACACCAGTCATGGATTTCATTACTTTAAACCCAAGTTTTGACAACGCTAATTCAAACTTTACTACTTCCTCCAAGCATTCACTTTCTTCAGTGGCCAAAAATAGAGGTTAAGATGACAGCAACAGGAGAGCTGGCAAGCAGGCACATCATCCATACAAAGATATGCAAACTTATGGCACCATTTAACTTATTCAGGATCAAACTAACACTTGTGAAAATGTAACGAAGACAAGACTAAACACGAATATAAAACTACTCAGAAGCTATGAACAGCACATCCATTATGATTTGGGGTATTTAAAGAGATACCAGAGCACTATCACTCAAGCATATAAGCTTTAGAGCTTAAGGGCTTTTATCAAATGTATTAGGCATCTGATGCATCCTGCACACTACAGGGAAAAGCTAGTAGGAAGGACAGGGAAAAGAGGGATATTTACATGCATACAAACCCCCTGTTGAACATTAAGGGAAGCAAAATGAGTTACTGTACCTTCTCCAATAGGAGCTGGATCTGGTCCTGACTTTTCAAAGTTAATAACAACTCCACTTTGGACTTTTTGAACTAGAGATTCTAAACATTGATTCAACATTCTTTGTGTCCGAACACAGTAAGAACGACCTATGCAAGAGAGAAATGACACAGGGAAAACATGAAAGGCAGTTTTGAGTCATCTGAATTAAGGAGGATGGTTTCTGATGTAAGTCAGTTTTATCTAAAATAGCAACAACAACCTTTGTACATGTTCAAGTTTACGGAAAAGGCAAAATACTTTTCAAATGCAGTACAACCAAGAGAGGGAGAAGAACCACCAACTTCTACCGAGCTTTTACTCACTACTCAAAAAAGACCATTGAGGCTAAATCAGGATGGTTCAAGGCCAAGCTTATAAAGACCCTAAAGAACATCTGATTCCACACACACACACACACACACACATATATATGTATCACACATACATACACACACTTCGGTCTATGTAATCTATCTGCTTTTGTCTACCTAAACTTTACCAACTCCTATACACACCCAAACTTCCCTCTCCCACAGATTAAGCACCAATTAAAGTAAAATCTGATCAACATCTCAAGGAACAGGCTCCAGAATTCACTCTTTTAAGATTAAATGAACCCTGCAGCAGAATGAACATCTCAGTAATACCTGTCCTACTGAATTCAGCAACCTCACGACTGAGCAAAGCCAACCCCTGAAGGACAATCTAAGACATTTTCCAGTGCCTCCTACTGGTGTATTAAGAAAATGTTCTCATTTCTAGATCTGAAATATTGCTTTATTTTAAAGTTCTCATGTGCTGCTGGAAACCAAGCTCAAAAAGCACCACACAGAGAGCGAGTAGCTCATGCGGAGAGAACAGCAAGAGGTGAAGTCCAACTCTAACTGAAGAAATATTTTAAGGCAGATGCTAAATGTAACCCAAAGTAACATCTAGTTACCTCCTGTAACTTCACACATCTGTGTGATAGCAGATTCATCAGTAGGCACACTCCCAAGCTGCTCTGGTTCAGCAGATGCAGCTCCTGGCAAACGCAGCACCAGAGCAAACAGCCTTTGATCCCAACGAAATGGTTCTTTGGTTAGTTCACTTCCAGGCAAAGGAGAGTTCAAAGGAAGATGAAGCTGGGAAAAGAAAGATTGAAGAATATTTTTAAGTATTTGACAAACCATCTAAAAACATAATATCCAAATTCATTCACTACCCTGTAAAGGACCCCATTTCTCTCCTATCAACCCATTTATCTGAAGTTAATGGTCTGGAAACCCATAGGGCTATGAATTATGGGGTTGGGCAATTAGAGCATAGCTGGCTTCTGTTCTCTATAAAACAGGCTGATGAAGCAGAAGTACTATTGGAAGGAAAAAACAATTAATATTCATCTCAGCATAGCACCAACTTGCAAGATCCTAACTGGAAAGAATTTAATACAAGTTTACCTCCTCTTGAACTCCAGCTGTATTTGTCAGCTTGTTTCCATCCGTGATGGTAATCAAAATAGATGGCTCCAAAAAGAATGGATTCCTTCCCTAGAGACAGAAGCACAGGAATGCTGAGAGTAAGCTTAACACTCACTTATAGGCTTGTATTTTTGTCTGTATAAAATAAGCAGTAAGATGAGCAATGTCTCAAAACAGTCCTGTAATTTTCTTTCAGGAGGTGTGGAGCCATACAGAACTATGCAGGATGTGCTACTCTGGGCACTCACACACACTCCCCATACAGATATGTTTAGAGTTACTATTCTTTTTCCTCCAGTTATAGGCTCAAACCCCTCTAGGCCACAAAAGTGGTACATAAATTGTGAATAGCATAGAGAACTCAATATCATGACATCAGGGGCAAAAACCAGAGGACTTTTAACTGGACCCTTCAAATGAGAGAGGGGAAGTCAGGACATGAACTACAGATAACGCAGAACTGCAAAGCAGATTCACTGCCATCCACTGTCCATATTCCCATACAGGAACCGGGCGTCAACAGTCAGGGTCATTTATACTACTACTTTCTTTGCAGTTCAGTAAGGAGAAAGGTACTAGTATCACAGAATCCCAGCCTGGTTTGTGTTGGAAAGGACTTCAAAGCTCATTCAGTTCCAAGCCCCTGCCATGGGCAGGGACACCTTCCACTAGAGCAGCTTTGCTCCAAGCCCCTGTGTCCAACCTGGCCTTGAACACTGCCAGGGATGGGGCAGCCACAGCTTCTCTGGGCACCCTGTGCCAGCACCTCAGCACCCTCACAGGGAAGGACTTCTTCCCAATATGTAATCTAAATCTCCCCTCTAGTGTGTTCCAGGGTATGTTCAGTAGGGAAAAAAACAGTTCAGAGCTCAAGTTTTAACACCCACCTATCCAACATTTGAAAGAAAAAGTGAAATGCAAACCCAAACCTGAACCACCGATATCTCTCCCCCACTATGATTTCAAAACCCACAGAAAAATACAAACAGATTTGTTACCTGTCCATAGTTGTCTATTCCAGACACTAATCTATTGAGATTTAACAAGTCAAACGATGACCTGAGTGCCTGACCAAGGGTTGTTAGTCCTGAAGCCTGAAGATTCTTCAGTTCATTCATAAACGTGGCGTGGTTTTCCTTCCATCCAGCCTATTAGATGAAACAAAAAAGCTTCTTAGTTATTCTAGCAACAAACTGCAATCAAGTGCAACTAGTCATTTATCTCCCTTCCCACCAAAAATTAATTACATTCCTGATTAACAGACACACTGCATCATTAACATGCTACACACATGTGCATAACTTGATGTGAAATGCACAGTTAAGTCTACAACCTGAGACTCAAAACACACACATTTGAAACAACTTGCAAATATCCATCTCTTACCATGGAAACTGATGTAGAGGTGATGGAATTAATAGAAATCAAGCCCCCCCCCTTCACTTCTGTGTTACAACCCCCCTGCCTTTCTCCTCCCTGGATGTTTTGACTACCATTCCTCTAACTACACTCTCCTGTCCTTATATCCCAACACACAAAACACTGTGGGGTAGTTGCAAACACCCTATATAACACAGAACCAAATCACTGTGTTTCAGGATCACAGCTTGACACTTTGGAGGTCTTGAAGTAAAGTTATTGCTGACAGCATCTGCAACCCATTCAGAGGAACAGTGATGAGGATGGCTCAGTCCCACCAGCACTCTGGATCCCATGTTAAGCACGGCTGACACATCAGCATCACTTGTGATTGACGTGCCCTTCTCTTAAGAAGTGGAATGCTGCAGACTAACTACTTTAGGAAACACAAGCTTACAGAGATTGGTACAGGATTTAAGCTGCCTCAACTAGAACAAGCAAAGCTTGAAAATCCCAGCTACTCACACAGTTACTAGCATTGCTATCACACTGTACTCTCCACAGCAGTTATTCACTCAGGCTCACTATCCTCTGGCACCAGAAACATTCCTATGCTCCACAAGGAATCCTAGTTACTCAGACATGGAGAGACTCATTTCAGACAGCCTGACTTTTGCTTGGAGGTTGTCCCAGCAACACGGCCTCCACATGAAGTAGCTTCTCTGCTCCCCAGTGCAGGGAGCTCAGCAGCAATCACCACACTGTGTAAGAACCTGAAAGGACAGGATTTTCCTGCCCTTTCCACAGCTATATCCCACTGCTAACCTTTAGCACATGTGGGGCTGGGGAGGTGGCCAGAGGATAGACAATATGTTAAGAGCCCTAAAGGAAAACAAGAATGGAGCAGGAAGGAAGGACAGAAGATGATCAACAGCACTGCTGAGCTCTCAGGCCTAAGCTAGGGAGGGTTTCTTTCAGAATGAGGGATTACCATAAGGACATACAACAAAAATAGGTTTTGGTCAGGTTTAGCAACCTGAACCAGTTCTTCAGGCTTCAGATTAGCACCAGGGAGACAGAAAGAAAGCTCTGCAATGGGCCAAAGAAAGAGCAGACTTTCAGCAGGACTGGCCCAGCTTTATCACCAAACCACACTTGCCGCTCACATGAACAGCGTAACCACGATCAGTCAGGTCATTCCCAGTAACACACCATCAATAACCCACTCCCAACCACAACCTAACAAACTACAGCATCTCATCAGCTGAGCCACAGCAACTCCTCACACATGCTCAGCCCAAAGCAAGAGTAAAGTACAAACACAGGGTCACTGTTTTGGAGTAAAAGTGATTTAGTTAATGATCCTTTTCAGAGTAAAAACACACCAAAACCCAACAAAATCACGATGTGTGAGCCTAAAAAAGGCTGCCTTAAAACAATTTAAGTGATCAGTTACAAAGAGCTTTCTGTATGAATCCTATGAACCCTGAGCTGTAGGTGGAACTGCTTCCTTCTGGAAGTCTGGTAAAAACACCCATCCGAGGAGTCCAGCTTCTTGGGAATAGCCAGGCTGCAGTTCAAAGTGTTTGCCAGCAAAGACTGCTGTTTGAGTTACTTTGGTACCAAAGCTCAGGGGGGAACAAAACATTTACAAAGGAAACACTATTCCCAGCCTACAACTCTTGATTTGAACTCTAATGAATTTAAGAGTATTTCTTTGCAAAATAAACAGGAATGGTCTTCACTGAGATTTGGAGATTCTGCTGTTTTCCCATCTGAAAACATTTGCTCAGCTTCCAGCTCCTGCTGTGCCTGATCTGGCTGCAGTGCGGCCAACTGTCTGCAAAGCACGCTGCCATTGCCCCATGCAGAACTGAGCTGAGGGCACCAGGAGCAGCTGATCCTCACTGCTCTGCCTGCTATGAACACTGGATTTCATCTTGCAGCCTCTCCCAGGATCTTTAAAGCTGAGGAGAGCTGTACCTTTTAAATAGAGTAATACTGAAGAACTCATCAAGAGAACAAGGGCAGCAAATGCAGGATTTCCTAATTCCATACCCAGTTTTAAATAAAGGTCCCATTAGTTAATGTACTAAGAGACCTTATAACAGTCTTCCAATACCTAAAGGGGCTGCAGGAAACCTGGAGAGGGGCTTTGGACAAGGGCCTGTAGGGACAGGCCAAGGGG